>QLTV01000436.1:362629-419202 GCA_003457575.1 Thermophis baileyi
GTAACTATCTTACTTGGTTTGATGCTTTAGTTACAGATATCTGGACTCGTCCGATTCAACCAATCACCGTGATGGAAGATAATCAATCAGTGGTTTATATTTCTGATTCACGTTTCACGGGTGCTAGGTCCAGACACATTGACATTCGTTATAAAAATATTAAACAGTTGGTTAAACAAGGTTTTGTTAAATTGCAGTACGTATCTACACGTGATCAAATTGCTGACATGCTTAACAAACCATTACCAGCAGCGCAGCATGAATACCTGCATGGGATGATGTGCCTTAATTGATGTTTTAATGGATAACTGATATTCACCCAACTGACAAAGAAGGGGTTTGTCACTACGTTCATATTTATTTGTCAGCTGGACTCTTATTCTGAAACGACACTGTACACTGATATGCAACCTCATGTGATACCTGTACTGCGCATGTGTTAATCTTTCCTTTGTTCTCTTTATCCTTCACCATGTAGACACAGACGTAGATGTTCTTATTTTTGTTTTGGAAATACATTA
The DNA here is from genome assembly GCA_003457575.1 of Thermophis baileyi. NCBI lineage: Eukaryota > Metazoa > Chordata > Lepidosauria > Squamata > Dipsadidae > Thermophis > Thermophis baileyi. The sequence continues at coordinate 363,151 of QLTV01000436.1, forward strand.
CTTTTGGACGTGTCACTACGTTCATATGTATTTGTCGGCTGGACTCTTATTCTGAAACGACACTGTACACTGATATGCAACCTCATGTGATACCTGTACTGCGCATGTGTTAATCTTTCCTTTGTTCTCTTTATCCTTCACCATGTAGACACAGACGTAGATGTTCTTATTTTTGTTTTGGAAATACATTACTTTTATTCTTATCTGGCCTCCGGTCTTATTCTTGGGAATTGAGAGCATGGAAACAAGATTCATTTCGCCTCTAATTATTTTTCTCCGCAACATGTTAATGTTCTGCAGTGGAGAACATAATATCAAGATAAGGGGATAACCAGGAATAAAGATTTTTATTTTTATCATAGCAAAGAAAGGGAGTATGAATTGGGAAAAAGATTAAGCCCATGAAGTTACTAAACTACTTGGGGTGATAAAAAACAGAAGGATTACAAAGAGCTCCAGAAGGGTGAATTTAGACTAGTCCAATGGTGAATCAAATTTGGATTAATGTAACTTGAAGAATATATTAGGATAAAAGCTAGATAGAAGAAATGGAAATTAAAAATAATACAGTTGGGAGATACTATAACAACCTCAGATACAGTATATTGATCAGCATCAATTGCCCAATAAGGGTCTCAAAATTGGCAAGATGACAAACAGGCAATGCCTGTTCCTTTTAAGGGTGCTTATAAAAAAATGGGTGGAACCCTTATCCTAAGGCTCCATCAACCATCTTGCTAATTTTGGCACAAACAGTTCTGTGAATATTGATGTTGACAGTACCATTTTGTTGGCTAGAAACAAGGAAGAAATCTCTTTTGGAAGGGGAAAGAAGAAAGTACAAAACCAGATCTGCTCTTTGATATTTTTAAAAATAAGACTGTGTCATGCCAACTCAATGCAAATAACATATAGCTCAATAAAGTAGTATATAACGTGTCACTCAATAACATAACTCAATAAAGTAGTAACAGCCATTATTTTATTTGTTTCAAAAAAGTAAAAAGACTATAGCCATGAAATAAAGAGATATCTGCTTCTTTGGAAGAAGATTGTCCCAAATCTAGGCAAAAGAAAAAAGTGAGAGATCATATTCTCAACAAAGATAATAAAGTAACTGTCAAGCTATGATTTTAACCTAAGAGTTGTAACATATGGTTGGGAAAGCTAAGCTTAGCTTAGCTTAGACACTAGCCATTAGAAAGGTTGAAGACAGAAATATTAATATGAACTGTGTGCTAGAGAATATTGTTGAGAGAACCTTGGGCCACAAGAAGAACAAATCATTCTATTCTAGATGAAATAAAATTGCTCACTGGAATAATGATAACATTAATAAAAGTAAAGCTTAGATATTTTAGATACATAATGTAAAGGTAGGAGTCACTGGAAAAAACTCTGATGCTTTGAAAAATTGAAGTCTATAGGGAAAAAAAAACAACAGAAAATAAGATAGCTAGTTACTGATTACATAAATGCAAGCTCACAAGTACTCAAAGCAGCAATCACTACAAAAATAATACAGTAACACACACTGGAGTAAAAGGGGGAAACCCTAACTGTTAGGATCTTAGCTGTCTTTAAGTAACCAGAAAAAAGATTTTAAGTGAGTAAGTCAATGAAAGGTCAACTCTATGTGTCAGCCCTCCCATGTAAACCAGAGAATCTTGCAGGTCTGAAGGTACAAACTATAGGAAAAGAGCAGGCAGAGCTGGGGGTGGTGTTAAACACGTCATCCCATAAGCGCTCCAAGTCCAACCCCTCCTGAGTTCCATTGACCCTTATCTGGCACCTATTTAGTGTTGAACTTTAGTTGATCAGATTCTTGTATATAGGCTTAAATAAATCTTCTATGCTGCAACCTTACAAATAGTCATGATTCTTTGCTTCTGACACAAATTTCTCACCACCACTTTTAAACATCCGATTAATCAGGCATGTGACCACAGGGATGGTGCAAAGATCATAAGTGTGAAAACTTAGGTGTGAAAACCTGTCATAAGTCACTTTTTTCAGTGCCGTGGTAAATTCAAATGGTCACTAAATGAATCGTTGTAAGTCGAGGACTACCTGTATAAAAATAGAATTTAATACAAAAACTTAAAGAAAGAAAAGACTAGAAAGGAGTAAAGATACACAAAAAAGAAAGAAGAAAAACAAAATAATATAATAAAGAGAAAATAAATATAAAAAGAAGGGATTTCCAACCTTCATCACAAGAAGTATAAACAGATTTAGTGACTTAACCTCCTTAAAGGCTACAAACATTTATTTCTTCATCCCCTATCCCAGCACTTATTTATAAACAAAACCGTAAAAAATTATTTTTTTCAGTCCTGGTTATTAGTAGAAAGTCTATACAAGATTAGAAGAACAATGTATCTTGTTTTAACTTTGATCAAATAAACCAACTTTATATTCCTTCATTTTACTTTAACAGTCTTAATGTATAGTTTGTTCAAATATTGTTATAGGATTTGGTTTCTCTTCATTTCTTTTTTGCCCCTTTCCTCAGTGATTTTTTTAAAGGATTTAACAAGCTTCTTTTGTAAAATCTAGTAGAAAATAATTATTCAGGTCATCCTACTCCAGGAGGACTGTTTTTATATTCTTACCTGGATTGCCACTATACTAAGATCTGATCAGAGACAGTCAGGAATAACATTCTACTTGAAAGTGGGTATTTACTCCCTGATAGCCCAGTTTTTCCACTCAGCACTAATCAATGTCCGCTGTATCTAAATAGGGTTAAGAAACTCTATTGTAAATGCTTCTGACTGAGAGTCATTAAATTTTGGAACACCTTCTGTGACAATCTAGCATTTTGCCTTGTTTGATTTTCTAAAAACACTGACCTATGCCTGGATGTGTTTCTTGCTGCTCAATTTCTGAACTGTGATTGTCAATGCTAAATATTTTGCCACAGCTTTCCCAGATTTTGGGCATATTTTTGTTTAGTAAGTTTGCTATAAGTACTTTTTCCTGGATTTTTACCCTTGACCATTCGATTTTGACTCTTGCTTGACTGATTGAAACTGTGGTCATAATAATTAATTGTAGCATCTAGATTAGGAAAGTTTGGGGGTGGCAACCTAAAGTACCTTGCAATGAGTCATAACAAGTGGTGTTGACTCCAATAACCATTTACAGGGGTAAATGGCAAAAATCCCTGAACCACACAATATAGTTCTACCAGATAGCTGTGTGGATACAATTATTATGCTAATGAAAAAGCACTATATTAATTTCAATTAGAAATATTCAAATATGTCCCTGCACTGAAAACAATGAGATTTAAAAGTGTTTAACACTGTTAGAATATGGCCCATGTTTTTATTTTAAAATATCATAGAGTGAATTGAATCCATGCCTCTGGAAGTATGGTTAGAAATTGACTGTCTCACCTTATTTCCTTTCAGCCAAGAATCTTCCAAAATATTCCCTGAACACTAGGCAACACTGTTATGGGTGATTAGCACTGGTACATAGTGCAAAAGAGAATAAATAAAATAGAGATGGGATTCATTTGGACAACTCTAGGGTCTGATAGAATCAGTTACCAAATATTTTTAATATAGATGTAAATTGCATAATCCAACAGAACTTGAGAATTCTGATAAACAGTTATATTTATTTGCATAATTCTATTACTTTGATTGAGTATTGAATTAGATCAAGAAGCTGTATACCATTTAACAGTTATTTTAAAACATTGCTAAGCTATTGCCTTCATCCCGTTTATTGGCTTCCTGGATACATCAAGATGGGACCTGCAGGAAACCAAATGTTGGACTAAATAAATCTTTGCTTTGCTGCAATTCAACAAAACCCCTTTGTTTTTCTTGCCAAAAGTACTTCCCTAACACTGCCAAGAAAATCGGATGGACATAATCACCAAAGGTTGAGCTCCACTGAGAGTGACTTCACCTTTTATGAAATTTGAAAGCTTTAGAGAGTTTCTAAATGTCATTGTTAAAAAAAAAAATCATAAAAGTAATAAATGAGGAAAACATATGCATGTGATTTGTTATTTTAGAAAGACTTAGGAAACAAACTTTCAATTGCCACTCAGTAAAACATTATGCTATTAGCCTCCATATTTGATGGATTCAAACTAAAAGGTAGAACATGTAGATTGGGAACTAGTGACGTGGCTGGATTGTCTATAATATCAAATCTTTTCTGCTAGTCTGTTAATAGTAACATTGATTTTAATAGTAGAATACTTTATTAATTTGTTTTTTTATTGTAGGCTGCCCAGAGCAGAATACAAGAGTCATGATTTGTGAAATGGGCAGCTATATAAATATGATGAAAAAAATACTATCATTTCTTTTTATTACTTTGATTCAACCAACAGAGCTTCAGAGCAGGAAATAGGGGTACTAGAATCTTCAGATACTAAGGATGGAGAAAGAACTGAAAGGTGGTATAATGGTATGTCCAAAAACTGAGATACGTTCACATATTGACCATCCTAACATCTTCAGTGGTATGACATTCCTCACTGCGAGGTGGCGCAGTGGTTAGAGTGCAGTACTGCAGGCTACTTCAGCTGACTGTTCAGCAGTTCAGCGGTTCAAATCTCACCGGCTCAAGGTTGACTCAGCCTTCCATCCTTCCAAGGTGGGTAAAATGAGGACCCAGATTGTTGGGGGCAATATGCTGACTCTGTGAACCGCTTAGAGAGGGCTGTAAAGCACTGTAAAGCGGTATATAAGTCTAAGTGCTATTGCTATTGCTATTTATCGGTTAAGAGAACAGCCTCCCTCGGTCACTCGTTTACACAGAGGTCACAAGTAATAGACAGAAAGTCTCCACCTTGGCAACCTACTAGATAAATTGGATTTCTGTCACTTTTTATCTGTTAGAAGAAACTTCGGATGAATCTTGCTCTCTACTGAAGAACTTCACATTATTAGGAAGACCAGAGAAGATGTGCTACAGGAATACAACACATGAGGATTTCAATTGTAGTGGCTGAGAAGAGGCAAAGGAGCGAAAAAAATAATCACATGATATATGTCATTGAATAAGCTTAATTTTCTTTGATAAGGACTTAATGTCACTGACCTGAAAGTAGAAAAAAATCTATGTGATAAATTACCTTATTAAAATCAATGGGAGCATAATAATTTATGCAAGCTCTGGAGCCATAATAGATTAGAAATTAAATATATGTAGTTGTGTATGCTTTGAATGCTGCTATCCTAGCACTGCTAAGGATTATCTGCAGAACTATTCTCTTTCTGTTTTCCCTCATACCACTGAAGATGTCAGGATCTTGTCCTTTTGCAAGGATTATAAGGGGCATATGAATTGGGTATTCCTCCCTTAAACTTGTCTTTCTTCCTTCCTTCCTTCCTTCCTTCCTTCCTTCCTTCCTTCCTTCCTTCCTTCCTTCCTTTCTCCCCCTCTACCTCTCTGCTCTTGGAATGAGAAATGTCTATTAAATTGCTACTGGAATATCTTGGTGACCATAGAATTATAGCCTAAATAATTAGGCTTTCTCTGTCTATGCAGCATATAGATGGACATGACTACATTCTAACAACCATAGTGGCGCAGTGGTTAGAATGCAGTATTGCAGGCTGACTCTGCCCACTGCCAGGAGTTCGATCCTCACCGGCTCAGGGTTGACTCAGCCTTCCATCCTTCTGAGGTCAGTAAAATGAGGACCCAGATTGTTGGGGGAAATATGCCGACTCTGTAAACTGCTTAGAGACTGCTGAAAAGCACTATGAAGTGGTATATAAGTCTAAACGCAATTGCTATTGCTATATAAAAACCAATACTGAATTCTAGGAACAGAGAACAAAATCTGCAGTGAATTTGTCATATGGTTAAACTTGTGAGTCATACTATCCTTATCTTTTTTTATCCTGGCACTTTCTTTTTTCTACTAAGTAGGCAATACAGCCTGCAGGGGAAAGAGTCATAAAATAAAAGAATAAGTTTAAATGTGTGTGTGTGTGTGTGTGTGTGTGTGTGTGTGTGTGTGTGTGTGTGTAGAAGTTGCTTGATCAACAGTTGATGTTATTTATTTTACTATCCAAGACCAAATCAACAAACATTAAAACATAATAATAATTAAAATACATATATAAAAAATACATGAAAATCAAAAGTAATCAAAACTGTGAGGAAGGTGAAAGACAATTTTTAAATGATAAAGCTACATATAGACATTTTGCCATGGGCTTTGATACATTCAAAAATTGATCACTGAAAAGGAAAGCAGTGATGTTCTTGTGGGGGAGATTCAAATTTCTGAAAATTTGAGTTCTGATCACCTTTGGGTATACAGTGTATAATTTAATAAAACCTGAGATATGGCTTTAAGTTTAAGTTTTGAACGTATAAGCACAGTTTACATATGGGAGGTTAAAATGTCTTCCAGTTGTTAATTGGCTATATTTTTATTTGAAAGACGTAGCCCCTACTATAAATATTCAAATATTGAGAAATAGATCTCAATTAGACTCTGAATGCAGTTGACTAATTCTTCCTCACCATTTTATGCATGTACATATTGAGCAAAATACATAAAATCCAACTCCTGTATTACATATGCATAAAATGTCAAATATGCTCTCATAAAATCTCACTCATATTTAACAAACATCCAGCTTTGATAGACAAACTGCCCATTAATCTGTTAAACTGAAGTTTTATCATTCTAATCTAGCCTATGTATCTAGTCTCTATTGCAGTGGTTTCTATAGCAAAGATCATGGTCCCAGGCTCCCAGCATGCCATATCCCATTGCTATACATGTCCCTAATCTCCCTAGTTACAGATTAGGAACTCTATAATTCCTATCAGTGTGTCTGGGTTAGAATAGAACTCAGAAACTATGGCAAATATAATTATTGAGGGATTATAGGGAGATATATATGCTTCAGTCTCTCTTTATGATCTAAATAAGTGGGTCGAAGTTCAGGATGTGATATTGATATTATTAATTTCTTTAAAATATTGTTACACTATGTTCCTATCAAAAGTCATTAAAATCTACTGCTTCTGATAATTTTAACAAAATCTCACAAAATCTCGACCTTTGTATAGATACAGGTTAATACATTTATATAAGCATACTTTATCAGTGATACTGCAGAAGAGAAAATCAGGAATTATTTATGCCAGAGCTGGAAGCCCTTTTCTCACAAAGTAATTTGCCAAACCAAGTCTTTACAGAAAGGGAGAATAAAAATCTCTGCTGCCTGTATAATAAAACTTAATAAAAAGTTATGACACAAGGGAAAAACTGAAAACTCTAACTTGGATGTTGTCTGCCACCCAAGGAAATTAACTCAGTCGAAAAAGAGATAAAGGGTTTTATCTTCATATGAAGAGCAATTCTTTAACAGCAGTGCCAAGCTTGTTGCAATAGACTTTGAGTATACTGTAGACATCTGGCCTGGCTATCTTTCTCCTGGAATTCAATAGCAACTAATTTGTTCCTTTGCAGTAATGATGCTCCCTTTCAGGGTATCCTGATGCTGCTCAGTTTATTTCCTGTCCCTTGTAGACATTTAGAATTTTTTATTCTGTGGAGATTGACAAACACTTAGAGCTATTCCCTCTCTCCATCCCGCTTATCTCTACTCCTGCTTTAAGCTCTGCTACATCTTTTAAGACATTGGTTTAGCTCTACAACTCCTGACTACTTTGCTTATTTCAATCAGTGGGATGGCGTGAAGGCCCTATGCTGTTCCTTGCTTCACACATTCACACATCTTACAATTTGTGTTCTATGTGTTTCATCAAATAACAGAAAAGATGACATGTGTATTTAGAATTAGTTAAAATATCTCCTTCCTTCAGAGAGCTGGGCTCCAAAAATATTTGAAGTATTAATAAAAAAATAAGTAACTGTACCATTAAAAGACAAGATGTTTATCCACAACACTGTTCAAACTAATCAGATGGATTACTATTTATTGTTAGTGTGCACACACCCAAACACATATTGCCTCACTGCTTATTTATATGAAAGTCCACAGAAGCCACAAACATGAATTATGCAGTTGCTTGTAAATAAACCCCATAAGGTTTAAATACTACAGCAGATGTAAGTAGCTGCAGGAGGTATGCCCACAGATATCTCCCTTGGTGCCCTCCAGACTACACTTTAATTTTGTTGCTGATTTAAATAAATACATGAAAAGCTGGCATACTGAAAATAAGTAACTCCTCAAACATTATCTGTGTTTCAAATATGCCTCTAACTTCCAAATGGGATTCAGAGACATTGTTTGATAATAAAAATGGTTTGTATTTTTTTTCTGAGTTCTGAATTTACACATTTAGAATTTAGACAATTTTTTTTGTAAATGAAATGCCTTGTATTCGAAACATATTCCACATATCTAAGGAATGTACATGTTTTTCTCTCTCTTAGACCTTTACTATTCATATTAGTAAGGCACTATTGCCTAATAAATAAATACAGTTCATCAGAATTTATTTTAAAATATATTTTACACAATTTATTAAAATATTTGCATCCATTTTCAATTGCAATATTTCTAAAGAGTTCTATAAGAATCTCTCTTTTTTTGCAATAGAGAAGCACTATGTAGCATTTTCATTACAAAAGATATATTTTATCCACACCGCTAAACAGTGGGACTTATTTCTTATAAGAAATATATATATATTTATTAGCTTAATAAATAAACTATTCAGAAAATGTTAAATGTTATCTAATGGGCCAAAGTGACTGAAAATATTTTAAAAGTAGAAAAATTCATATTATTATTCTAAATAATTAACATTTTCCACAAAAGCAACTTCTTTAGCAAATTCACACATAAAAATACTGTGAACACTAACCTTGGTTTTTGTTTCTTTCCTCTACTCTGGTTATTTTTTTATATTTTCTGATTTATTATGTATTTTGTTTCAGAGGTTGTATGCTACCTAGTATTTTACAGTGAGGTATTAAATACAAGAAAGAAATTATTCTTGCCTTATATATGAATATGAAATAAAATTTGCATATTTTGAACCTGTAAATCCTAACATAACTGGGATCAATGCCCTCATTACGCTGCTTCATCTCTCCCATTAATTACAATGCTTTCTATGGTGCACACAAGAAACTCTATAGTTTAATTGGACAAATTCAATCTCTCTCTTTTAGCAAAAGATGTACTATTTTTTTTTTGCATTAATAGTCCTGACCTACCTCAGCTTTTCTCACACAGTTTAGACAACAATTCTTCTAGTGTGTTTTTAATATTTGGTACTATTATATTAATGAACTATTGGTGACATTATCAAAATAAAGTCTTCTCAAAGTTTCTTATTGGTAGCAGACAGCATATTTCCAAACAGTATCATGTAATGTTATTTTCCAAAAAAGCTATGCCTAATGAGAGATTCCAATATCAGATGAAAAAGATAGAGAATGTCTATACATAAAATGCATCCAATGGAGACAGGTGCATAGGACCTTCTAATCCTGAGAATCAAGACAGACAAAAGTTTTCACTGGAAGGACTTCCTCCTGAATGGAGGAGGAAATAGGAGGAAAGACTTCCTCCTATTTCTGCTGAATGGAAATAAAACATGTATTATACATTTATTCATAATTAATTCCTAGTTTTGCAGTAACATAAAGAATAATTGTTTGTTGGTCAAAGTCCCATAAAGTCAAACATTTATCTTTTTAAAATATAGGCTTATTCTCAATATGTATTGCTTTAAGAGATTAATAAGTTCCTCTGTGAGGGACATGGGCAGTTGATAAAAACTGTAAATACTTTCTAGCTAAATTTAAAACCTAATAGCTATCACCAATTAATCTGATAACTAGCAATCCACTTACCGCTTTCAAAGCAGGCATCAAATACAAGATGACCTTTTTTTGCCTGTCCATAGTAACCTGGTGGAAAAGCTGTATATTTGCTTAAGTTTCCTGTAATGATTTCATCTATTTCTATGTCGCTACCTGTTGGAATAACAATAAGGAATCCAATTAGATATAATTAGAAATTCAACACAAAATAAAATGAAGTGGTTCTCTTTATTAAGGATTTGCAAAGGTGGTAAAACCTAACGCTTATTTACTTACTTCAGCGGTGGACAACTATGGCCCCTTTAAGACCTGTGGACTTCAACTCCCAGAATTCCTGAACCAGCATGGTTGGCTCAGGAATTCTGGGCTACAGGTCATAAAGGGGCCATACTTCCCCCTGACTTACTCATTTATATTTCATATTTCTAGATCGCCCATCTCCCTCAAAGAGAGATTCTGGGCGGTGGAGAGCACAATATTGGCATATAAAACAATTTATAAAATTAAAATGTAAAAATTAATTTACAGTTAAAATTTTTAAAAAATTAAAATTCCAGACAAGAAAATTTCCAAGAAGGCAATTTAACCCTATTAAAATTGGTTGATGGAGGAAGATAGTTCTTGTGATACCAGCCAGCCCCCCACAACTACATTGTCCTTTGGGCCTCCCAGGAAAGGCCTTTTCAAAAAAGCTTACCTGAAAATTACTCCCAATAAGATATTTTAAAGCATTAATTTTATTTATTTGTATCCTGCCTTTATTATTTTTACAACTCAAGGGGGCAAATACATCCACCTTCTTCCTCCTATTTTATAATACACTATATAATAAACGTATAGTAATTGCAATTGCTGTTCTAGAGAATGGGCTTAAGTGTTCATGATCCATAATAAAATCCTATATAGTTATATCAGAGAATTAAAACGTTATTAAACATATATAACCTTTCTTTACAGTGCTATATACTTAAGCAAATTGTAGTTACTCATTGACATCATATTAAATTAAATTTAGCTTGTTTTTAATATACTGTTAATATCAACTTCAGATTCTCTAAAGATGTACATTTCATTGAAATTAATGACATCTAAACGAAGAAATGAGATATACTACTTATTCCTATCCATTGGTAATTCTCATTGGGCATGTTTTGTATTTGGAAAAAAGAGATGGTGTTATTAGTTGAATCATAGATATACTTAAAACCACAGTTGGTTTTACATGAATGTAATGATATTGTTTAATTATTATTGTTTAATTATATAACTCTCTTCTGTTGAGGTATCTCAGAACAATATACAATGTACAAAATATATGAAAGAACCAGTTTGGTCCAGTGGTTAAGGAACCAGGCTAGAAAGCGGGAGAATGTGAGTTCAAGTTCTGTTTTAGCCATGAAAGCCAGCTGGGTGACTTTGGGCCAGTCACTCTCTCTCAGCCCAACCCCCAGCTCACAAGGTTTTGTCGTTGTGGGGAAAATAGGAGGAAGTGTGTTAGATATGCCTTGACTTAGTCATAAAAATAATAAAGGCGGGATACGAATAAATAAAATAAAAAATAAATAAAAAGAGTTTGATAAAAGTATATAATATAATGATAGTCAACAATTCCATCAACAAACAGAATTAAGCTAAAAAGCCACATAAAAGGCAAAATAATCCCACAATGCTAACTTCCAGAAATGTACCAGATGGGTCGAAATTCACTGTTAAATTGGATGTACTTAGAATTCTAAATTGTAAATAAATTCAAAATAAATAGTTGAATAAATGTTCCTTCACTTGATATTTAAATCAAGACTGGGCTGAGAACCAATTGTATTACTCTGTGAAGCAGTTCCATAATTCAGGCAGCATTTTACTCCCAGATAATGCTTCATAAGGCACATCCATCAAAGGGCCTCCAGAGCTATCTTAGCACTTGGGATGATTGTTGAAGAAAGCAATCTTCTCAATATCAATGTGCAGGGGCTGAAGTAGATGCCTAGAGCCTCCAGCAGCCTCAGCTGGACCCATTGCCCCTGCCATTCTCCAAATTTCATGTGCAGTTCTCACAATGCTTCAGAAGACCTCAGAAACTTTTGAAAGGCTTTCCAAAGCATTGCAAGAATAGTGGGAACTATTTGGAGAATAGTTCCCACTAGAATAGCGCATGCTATTTGGAGAATGGTGTGAGTGGCCTTGGGAAGAAGGCTGAGGCAACCAGCAGCTGCCTCACATAGGCCAAGACCAGGTGTGCCCCATCAGCAGCGGAAGATGGCAAAGGTTCACTGGTGATGGTAGGCCCAGCGAGCACAAGGCAGCAAGGCCAGCCGGGTGAACAGAGCACAGGGTGGCAAGGCCAGTAGAGCAAGCAGGGAGCACAGAGTGGGAAGACCAGCTGGCTGGCAGGGTGGGCAGAGTGCAGGGCGATGGCCAAAATGGCAGAGATGGAGGGGAGACAGGCAGGTGGGGGAAACTGAAAAGGAAGCCATCTCTTACTTTATTAAAGCTTGGAGCTGGAAGCACCAAGCTAGGAATAGCTTAGATTGAAATGGGCCCTTACCAAACGACTGGTGTCATTCTAATAGCAATGGCACAGGGAGTGCCAAGATTGCCATCATTAAACAACTGTGTCACTCGATATTGTGCTTTACAACATCACTTAGCAATGGAAATTCTGGTCCCTATTACTATTGTAACTCAAGGACTATCTGTACAGTTCTTTCAAAAAGGATCCTTTAAAAATGTATGCTTATTAAAAAAACAGTTGATGAATTTATGTTTAGAATTAAGTTGATAATGTTTAGTTGTTTAGAAATAAATTTAGCTTTCTATAACTTCCAACATTTAATAACAAGTTATATAACAATATAACAAGGATTACCATAACACTTAATGTATATTTTTATATTGAAAATGTTTCACACAAATTGTTTAAAATTAATATTGCTCATAAATGATAAAAATGTGTTATTAGTTAAAACTGACTTCTCTGTAATAAAAGATTTATATATAACTTGAAGCAAATTATCTTAGTAAAAATAGTAAATTATAATAATTTACTAGTGATGCAGAGCAAATTGAGAGGAATAAAAGCAGCGCTATGTCATTGTTTCTGCTAAGAGACCAGCTGCTTTTGGCCCTTTCTCAATCTGAACTGTTTCTCCCAGCTGGTTATTATGTAAACTGTAATTTTACAGAACAGGGAACTGAGTTTTTTCTCCTCATATTACCATTCTCTTTTCCTTGTGAGATATATTTCAGAACCCAGAAACTATCACTTCACTCATTTTTAAAGTCCTTTCGGAACCATTTTTGTTAAAGATTGAGCTATATATACTGAAAACAAATAGTGTCATAACGACTTTCATTAGAAATCCAGATCCTACACAACCTAGTAAATCCTATAATTATTATATTAACACTTGAATTGGGATCTTACAATGTGCTGTTTGTATGGATTTAAGCAAAACAAAAACAAAAACCACTCCATTACATGAACTTACAAAGTTTCTTGTAACGGCCATATTACAGATCATTTAGTAACACTAGTCTAATTCTTAATTAGCAATGTAGAGCCAATGGGCACTCCTAGAATCTCACCTGTCTAAAGCTCATTAAGATTCTCTGCCCTCCTGATTTTACTTTTTTAATTTAAAAATTATTTTGGATAATTTGCAAGCAGTAAAGCTCCAAATCCAGCAACTCTCCTCTCCTCTACCTCTCCCCAGTGTATCTCCAAGGCTCATATGAATCAAGAATATACTTCAGATAGGGAAGAAAAGCAAGAGAACAAAGACCAGAAAGTCAAGGTTCAGTTTCCAGCCACTTACCAAAACCTCTGAAAAGAAAAAAGAAAAGGAATGGCTTGGAAATCTTAGATATGGGCATTAAGGATGTACTACACCATCATATCTGAAACTGGTGGTATTACTAGAATAGCTATAAGACATTATCTCTTAAACCTATTTCTGCCAGATAATTGACAGGAATATCTTAGTCAGTGGTTTTAAATTCCACCTTCTGATTTCTGCACCTTGTTAGTGGTTCCTAACAACAGACTTGCTAGGAAAGGAAGAAATTTCTTCCTTTCTCTCAATCAGAATGAAGTATTGCAAAAAAATACCTAGTTTTCCTTTCACTCTCACAGTTTTGAAGAGAATGTTAAAGGCATGAGAGGAAAGGCTACTTTGCAGTTAGAAACCTTCCTCATAGCAATTGCTCAGATTTTCTTTACAGAAGACCAGACAAAATATACAGCGTGGTATTTTCTTTCCCTTTTATGTGCATGGAGAGAGGGGGATTTTTAACTCTCCTGTTGGTCAACTGGAAGTGAGCACTGATTAGCTCATGATGTCCCCTGCTTCTTTTCAGTGTTTTAAGGTGAGCCAAAATTAAGTTAAATACAGGTAAGCATCATACAGTACTGCTTGAAGAACTGGAAAGAAAAAATATGGTCTGTAATGACAAAAATGGAGGTAGAATAACATATGTCAGAATAGAATGATAATTTCTGGAAGTGAAATGACAGAAGTAATAATCAGATAATGGCCAAATGGTAAAAGGATGCTGAAATGAGGTTTAAAGCTCCTGAAACCATAGTTATCTTAAGCAGCTGTTGTATAGAAATGTCAGCACCTGCCTGAAAATTACCATTTTAGACCAGGCTGGACTTTGGAAATAAAATGTTGCACCTAAAAATTCAGATACGTGATTTCTATGTTCACCGAATACAAGAAATTACATTAAAACAATAAGACTAATATTGATATTCATAAATATTTCTTACATCAGATTTAATTAACACAAAGTAAAAATGTACAGTATTTTCAGTAAGTTCACCACAATTTGTATTTAATTATAAAAACTTTTTCCTATATTTTTTCTTTCCAGAAAGAAAAGGTAGAATTGCTGCAAGATCTTGATTAACAGTAATTAAGACCTTTGTCTGAAATCATTGAGGATCTCAAATTGTCTATCTATGATTCCAACCTCAAGGTAATCAACCTCCTTGTATTAACCCCAAATTTCTTTGGCCTTTTCCAGTCCCTCAGGGTCTGGCATGACTACTGTCATTTTTTTTCTCCCTTTCAATACTGCTTAGGTTAGATTATGTTTTTCATTCAGACATCTAAGCCCCTTTTATGAATATATTCAGGGGACATTTTCATTTTAAACCCCATGCCCTGTTTTATTCCCCTTCACTCTTCAGATACCACTCCTTGCTTTTATCTATAGTTTTTCCATGGTCCTCAAAAAGCTCCCTTGCTTCCAAAAACGACATTTCTTTTGTGGGAGGCTTTATAGCTATCAGTATACACTAAATACCTGGAAGTATAAGGCTCTCCCCCCCACAAGCTAAAGAGGCCTATACTTCCTTCATCCTGTAAGTAGATCCCTTTCTGACCTTCATGTCCAGCAGAGAGACTGCTGTATATATGTCCGAAAATATACAGTAACGCTTGTTTGCTTACAGCAACACTCTTTGCACAGAATATGAGGTCATTCCTTACCAAAACTGAGCTGAACTGACTTTCTGCTACCTATTCCGAAAGCCGTTCCTCCCCACCCATTTATGTTTATTCCCTTTCTCCGCAAAGACCCCCAGGCAATTCTCCCAAATCTCGCCTCCTCCTCCCGAGAACTACAGCAATTACTAACCTGTTTCTGCTGTCCTGCTCTCCGCCATGTTTGTTTTCATCCCTATTTTCTCTCCCCCCCCCTCCCAGCACTAGACGCTGCTGGAACGTCACCATGGCAACGTACGTCACAGCGCGGGAAGTTCCTCATTCCCTCTACTGCATGCGAATGGTTTGTACCGGGATTAAAAGTGTTAAGAATTGGGAAGAATAAAATATTGATATAAACGCATTAAACTATGCCAATCTGTAGATGGATAACTGGCATTTGAATAGAAAGTGAAATCAATGAACTTTAACGAGGCTGCACCCGGAAGAGGACCTCGATCAATTAAGTGATAATCATGCCTAAGTAAAAACGGGGGTGGGGGGGTGGATACATTTTTCAGTAAAAGTTAATGCTATGAGAAAGAGCTACCTCCTGGACCTAAAGAATGCATAGGTTTATAAAATTGAAAATATATGCAGAAAGATTTTGTGGTCTTAGCTATGCCTTCATGAAATAAACAGGACGTGAGTGATAGCAAAGGCAAAAGCATAAGTCTCTTTTTTTATTTATTTAGATGGCTAAATGAAGGGATGTTTCACACCTTACAAAATTGTTCCATTTTTATTTCTCTACTTTTCTTCAGAATGGCTTCCTCTTCTCTTGGGATGGGGACTAGAGGTGGAGTGAGAGGTATTGGCTACTTTTCCCAATGTGAGTGTGTGCGTGTGCATATATACCAGTACGTATGTGTTGTTTCTATATGGTTTAAGATCTATAACATGGCTAGTTTCTAGTAATTGTAATGTGGCTGGCTGGTTTCTGACTTGATTTTTGGTCAGTTTAAACATATTTGGTTCCTGAATGGCTTTTTCAAATTCACTTTGAAAAGGGGGGGGAGGAAGCGTGGGGAAGAAGAATTTGATCTACCAATAAACAGGCATTTCTCAACCTCAGCAACTTTAAAATGTATGGACTTCAACTCCCAGAATTTCCTAGCCAGCGTGGGAGGAATTCTGGGAGTTGAAGTCCACACATATTAAAATTGCTGAGGTTGAGAAACACTAGATGAGCCAACCTTATAGGGAAAGGCCTTTGGCCTTCAGCCCTTCCTCCATTTCTTGTGCAGATTTCTGCAGTGCTGCCATATGCTTTGGGGAAGGGAGATTGTAAGTAAGTAATTATAGTGGTAGGATTGCATGCTTGGATTAACCAGTACATTTTTTCCTCATTTCCTGTGGAACTTATCTTCTATTTGCAGCCATCTTCTGTTCGAGGTATTTTTCAAATGATATTGGATTGCACTTGTTACACAACAGATATACATGTAAGGAGCCAGTAAACTGTAGTTATCCATAATGCCAGTAAAGTAATTGACATCCTCTACTGTATAGAACTGTATGCAGCGGACAATAAAAAGGCATCTTAATGTGCTGTTGCAATTATAAATATCATTGTGAATCATTCCACCGTCACCACCCCTTTCAGGACAACTAGCTGCTGGGCTGGAATCAGTATGTGAAGCAGTAAGTTTTCTTCTTCTAGCTCACTAGAGCACTAGAAAGAGTGAGTTCTCCAGACATCCTCAAGTGGGAATAAGGGACACCATTTTCTTTTCCATTGCCTCTCCAAATGTCGTAGCTTTTAATGATGGTGACCTATGCACTCAGGTGATAGAGCACAAGGGACAAGATATGAATACTAGCAATGATGGTAGGTGCCAATGGTAGGATTCACATAGGTATACATTGATTTAATAGTCTTTTAAGTAACCTTGTGGAATTGCTTTTACCCTCAGAAGAGTCAGAGGCAGTATATGTACCAAATTCTTTCCAAGGTACAGTATATGCATGAATCTTCTAATTTCCTGGTACCAAGATTTATAATGGTGTGGGCACTATGTTGGTCCACCTGGCAAGCAGTTGATCCAACTGGGAATTCATTGTGAAATACCAGTCACAATGATTCTAGGTCTTTACCATCATCCACTACATTTCACAGCATTCTTCCTGTGTGTTTATTGTTTTATTTATACAATGAGTATGGGGTAATGACCTAAATAACTTCCTCTCCAAATATGGACATCCAATTTTTTGGGGCAAAAGGGCAGCAAGACAAGAAAGCAAGCAAGCAGACTCATCTTGATGTGAGTAGCAGCAGACTGCTTACTTGTCCATGAAATCAGAAAGCCAGTTCCTGGGGGTCCCACCTAACAGTAACTGATCCCCATGACAACAGTGACACTGGACTGTGTTGCCCTTCCATCAAACATAATCATCACCAAGGATCAAAGACAGGACTTGCTGGAAGATTCCTTTGTATTCTGTAGCTAATATGATTTGTGGCTGGATACAACCGGCACATAGGCCTTTTACCTGTTGTCCTCAGGCTAGTACATGTCATGGCTCAGTAACCTCAGTGTCAGCCCTTCAGAGTAGGCCAAGTCAAGAAACCAGGGCAGAATACCATGTGTCTTGTTGACAGCTAGTATGTGCAGGTTGCTAAAAACCAAGGGAAGCTGATGCCTATCCTGACTAACACTGTCTAATGCAGGACTTATGATTCGATGCGCTGTGGTGGCAGTCACACCTTTCAGAATTTCAGGGGTCTCTCTGAGTTCCAAGCTGATCTACAGGTAGTCCTCAACTTACAACCACAATGGAACCCAAAATTTACATTGCTAAGCGAGACAATAAAGTGAATTTTGCCCCATTTTACGGCCTTTCTTGCCACACTTAAGTGAATCATTGCTGTTATTAAGTTAGTAAATCAGTTGTTAAGTGCATCTGGCTTCCCCATTGACTTTGCTTGTAAGAAAGTCGCAAAAGGTAATCACATGACCCAGGACAC
Source organism: Thermophis baileyi (assembly GCA_003457575.1). Lineage (NCBI taxonomy): Eukaryota > Metazoa > Chordata > Lepidosauria > Squamata > Dipsadidae > Thermophis > Thermophis baileyi. The sequence goes on from QLTV01000436.1 coordinate 381,413, forward strand.
TGCAACCGTCATAAATATGAGACAGATGCCAAGTATCTGCATTTCAATCACATGAGCATGGGGGTGCTACAATGGCCGTGTGGAAAACAGTCATAACTCAACTTTTTTCAATGCCGTTGTAACTTCAAATGGTCACTAAATGAACTGCTGTAAATCGAGGAAGAGCACTTGCCTAAAGCATTGGGCAATATGATATTGTTGATGTGACCTGAACTAAGCAAACATCATAGATAAAAAGGGATATTCCTCCAAGAAAAGGGTAAGTAGGACTTAAATATGGGATTATCCAATTGATGACAACACGAACAAGAACCCAGCACAGTAGTAACTGGTGAGATGCATAATTTCCCTACTCTCTGCTATAATTCCTGGTATGGCAGTTTGTCATGCACTGCTGGCAGCAGAGCACATCTGACATCAGGAGGGTCAGGAAGTAACTCATAGGTGCATTGTGTGCAAATACATTAATAATGTAACCCTTTAAGCCCTCCATATCCTGAGCTTTGCCCACCTGATTCATCATCATTGAGGACTCTGCTATCAAGTGGCACTGCAGGTACTACACAGGTGAAATGATGATCAAGGAAAGAAATTGTGACAGTCATGACAGCTTGAGTCAGATATCATTGTTTCAGTACTGAACTCGGCCACCTTTGCTACAAAGGTTTGAGGTGGAGAAGGCCAATCAAAGTATAATGACAAGGCTGCAAAGTGAGCTTTTTGTTGTGCCGAGGTTCTCTGGTGACTGTGTGATTAGGACTCCGGTGATGATGTCCCCAGTCCTGGGACATGAGGACATGCTTTGCTCCTGGCCCTGGGACATGAAGGCTGGGAGCAGAGACTCTGTCCTCAGGATTGTTGAAGCAGTGGTGTAGTAGGACCACGGGCTCCTTTTTTCTTTTACATGGGAATGGTGACCTTGGATTCGTTGCAGTCCTGCTTTTTTTGCAAGTAGTGGCTGATCACAAAAGAGAAATTGAGGTAGGCAATTGGATACAAGTAGGTGCTGCAATATAAAGATGCTAATGTTGTGCTATCCAGCACCCAAAGAATACAAAAGTGAGTGGAAGGATTGAAAATGGACCGTACATATGCACAAATAAAGGCAAATATACCGGTATATGTCCCAGGAACCAGTCTGGGTCAGTCACCGGGACTGGTTTACAAGTCTGGTAAAAGAGAAGTTTCCAGAGGATGGGCTCCAGCACGAGTCCAAAAATTTGGAAGACTAAACCTCTGGTCCCAGTGACTGACCCAGATTGGATCAGTGGTGAAATCCAAATTTTTTTACTACCGGTTCTGTGGGCGTGGCTTGGTGGGCATGGCAGGGGAAGAATACTGCAAAATCTCCATTCCCTTCCCACTCCAGGGGAAGGATACTGCAAAATCCCCATTCCCTCCCCACTCCTGGGGGAAGGATACTGCAAAATCCCCATTCCCTCCCCACTCTGGGGCCAGCAAGAGGTGGTATTTGCCGGTTCTCCGAACTACTCAAAATTTCCGCTACCGGTTCTCCGAACTACTCAAAATTTTCACTACCGGTTCTCCAGAACCTGTCAGAACCTGCTGGATTTCACCCCTGGATTGGATCCTGTACAATTACAGGGCATTTCTATAGTGGGTAATATGATTTACTGTCACTTTGAATGTTGAAACAGGGAAGAGGATTAACACAAAGAGATTAAGTAGACCCTTGAATAAAGAGATTCAATTATATGTGTGGTTTTAAGTGTCTGAAATCTACTAACAGTAAACTTATCTAATGAGGCTATGAGAACTGAGAAAGAATCTAGCTTCCTTAGTTGTGAGTTTTGTTAAGATTTTGACACAACACAGAGAGAACAGCTGAGTAAGACTAAAACATTGGCCAGTCTGCATGTACAATGACCAGAGTTCAGACTGGATTTGCAATGAGTAAGTAGCAGATGTGGTTGACAATTACCATATTTTTCGGAGTATAAGACGCACCTTTTTACTCCCAAAAAGAGGGTGAAAACTTGGGTGCATCTTATACACCGAATGTAGCCCCACCCAGCCACCCCCACCCTTTGGCCTCTGCCTCCCAGCAATTTACTTCCTTGCAGCAAACAGTGCAGAGCCTGATTAGCACAAGCAAATGATTGGTCTCCCGACCATCAGCTGACAGGCTGCAGGCAGGCCCACCTGCTAAAATGAAAGTGAAACTAGAACTGCAAGGAGGCAACTTGCTGGGAGGCAGAGGCAGCATTTTATTTTCTTGTGCAAATCAGACTGCTGAAACTGGATGCAAGGAGGTAAGTCAATAACTATAAATGTCTATAGAATGTTCAAATTATTAGACTTATTTTTAAAGACTGCTTTATATAAGGCAGCTGAGTTAAACCCTGACTTAGTCATGTTTGGAGTAGATCTATTTAAATAATTGGGAGGAGTTAATGTGACTACATTTAAGAAAACTTTCTGGCATTAATATAATATACTGCCATAATGTACATTTCTCCAATTCTTTGCTATTTCTATGGGTCAGGCACACATGCACAGAAATACACAGCAAACAGTGTATATCATCTGTACTGTTTGCTGTTTGCTGGGAGGCAAATTGCTGGGAGGCAGAGGCAGATTTTTTTCCCCTTGTTTTCCTCCCCCAAAACTAAGGTGCGTCTTATACTCCGAAAAATACGGTACCTGTTCTTGTATGTCTCTGGCAATCTCTATCCACGGGCTGGATACCTCTCGCACAGGCCACACCCACACCAACTCTGCAAAGGCAAAAAACTGTCACGAATCAGCCCATGACACGATCGAGTTTGACACCCGTGTCTTAGGGGATGACTGCTGGCAGGGCAATCAGGTGTCATAAAATGGTACACTTGTATCTTTTACATACCCTACCTACCTACTCACTTCAAACATGTTCATTTCCTCAGCCTTATTCACTATTCCCAAGTACAGTAATAATTGTGAGCATTCAAAATGTTATTTCCTTAAAAATAAAAATGTCAAAACATTCCAAAGTTCCCTGGACACCTGGTTTCTGGAATTCTTCCCAGACTCTTTACTCAGTACTGGTTGTAAGAAAGGTCTAATAAAGGAGTGGGCACCTATGGCCCCTTTACAACTTGTGGATATCAACTCCCAGAATTCCTGAGCCAGCCATATAGGGGTCATAGTTGTTCACCCCTGGTCTGATATATTCTTCCATGTAAAGAAGCAATGTGTTTCATCAGTGTTTCTGCTCTCCTGTTGTATTTTATATACCCCCGTTTGGGTTGTGTGATTTCGAAGGAAAAGGGAGAAAGGCTTAGACTATAACAATCAGCAACATTTTATGCTAGGATGCATTGAGAATTTTTTATCTGGAATGCTTTTTTACCACCGACCCTGACCACATCTGGCATCCTTGCCAGCTTCTCCCACCAACCTATCAGTTTGACAGCAGTTGGACAACAATCAAACCAACCACTTGATGAGTTCCCTATCACCTTGTGTCCCCCAGGCCTGCTGACAAAATTTATTCAGGGCCTTTCAAAAGAGTGTCAAGGTGGAGGCCAATCTTATTTCCACAGGGAGGGTTTTCCACAGGGAGGGAGCCACCATGGAAAAGGCTCTTCTTGGTCCTACCAGATGGACTTCCTTAAGAGAAGGGGACCTGTAACATATTCTGCCTCCCTGCTCTGGTGGATCAGGTAGATATAACCGGAAAAAGACAGTCCCTCAAATAACCAGGACCCAGGTCATGTAGGGCTTTAAAGGTGACAACCAGCACCTCGAATTGTCCCTGGAAGCAAAGTGAATTAACTAAGTGGTGACAATATATCTGTATACCTTGTAAAATTATTAAAATGACTTATGTCATTATGTAAATCCATGTGGAGCAAACGTATTCTGGAGTAAGTACATATACTACTGCAATAGTTACTTGTACAGTATGGTATTACTCTGTAAGGCTAAATAAGAATTTGAGAAGTGCTCCTTTTTTGTATACTAGGCTTTTAATTGTGACTTTTTTATTGATTGTCATATACAAGTGATAGTTTATAATTCACCTTCTATCCACATTTTGGTACTGCTTTGCATCTTTGAGTTAACAATTAGTCAATATTTGTATTTAATTTTGCAATTTGAAAATCACCAAGTCCATTTTGGATAGAGATAAACATTTCAATAAATCATAACTATGGTCATACGAATCAGAATTTTGTTTTATGGGATACAGACTCATTATTTCTGTTTAAAGTCCTCAATAACTACACATAGTAGTGCCATCCATATTAATTGATGAAATATTCTGTAATTACTTGAATATACCTATATCAATATTTATCAAAATTCTCAATATTTAAAGAAATATATAATCAATCCTTTAAGAAGAGTAGTAATGGAACGTCAATACTTCTGAAACATAAAATATGTTTGCATAAAAATATTACAAAAGTAATAACCAACTATTATGAAAGTATTAATAGATTTTAGATCTCATTGTCTATGTACAAGAACAAAAACTGGAGTATATCTAAACGATACAATATTTCTTACATCTGTAAGTTTACTGTATTCAAAAAAAAAAAACTGTGAAATTTTACCTAAAGATCTGAATCTATAGTTCATACTGTTAGAAAGCAATGACAGTACATTTTCTATATTATTTTAGGATTATTACTACAAGTGGAATATTACTATCAGTTGGAGATATATTTGATCCATTCTATTCATACCCATCTGTTTCAGAGATTGCAAGGTTGTTATTGTTGGATCACTGAAACTAGACAAAGAAACAGGGCGGTCTGTGGGAGGAGTAATACCAATTACATGTTCAGGTAGAGGCAATGCTACATAACAAAACAAATGTGCAGTTCATACATTGAAACCTCAACCTTACCATTAATTCAAGTATTGTATAGACAACAGCTTTCTTTGAAAACAAGTAATGTAAGTTGTTATTCTAATACTAATTTTAAGGAAGTTTCCACTTTGTTTCTTTTTATATGAGAAGTGTATATAACTAAAACTGTTTAGTTTATATTAAATATCCCTTCAAAACTATTAATATGACCTATTCAGGGATAAATAATAAAAATGGTATATAATTTTAATAGTTTTATTTGAGTTTTGAAGCTTGATGTGAGAGATTGGTTCAATTTTAATTAATCTGCAATTTGCCATAATATATTGGCACTGTTAATAAAAGCAATTATTAAACAATCCTGATTGTTTCTGGAATACTTGAAATAATTTTAGGTGGGTTTCGTACAACAACAATAGCATTTAAATATACATTCTGGCCTTATAAGCCCAAAATTACTGTAGAATGTGATTTTCAAATCTTTCCTTTGAAATATTCCCATTTACTCAAAAAAAAAACACTAAGGTAAACATTTGTGAAGATAGTGATTTCAAATTTAAAATCAAAATTAGGTTACAATGGTATAACTGGATATGTATTTTAAACATGAGCACGTTTTGTTGGAAAAAAGTTCCACCAATTTCAATGTATTTATGCTCATTGTTGCAAATAATTATTAAGTTTTATTATAAGTAAATATGAAATCTGTATATTTTGTTAAGGAAATGTAGTATATTACAGAATAATTCCATTAGATAAGTTTGCCGCTCCACAGAATTACTGTTATTATTTTGCAATTGATGGAAAATTTGGAATATTTTGAACTATCAATAGAAATTACTGAAATATATATTCATTTCATGCACAAATAATGAGTAAATATACGGTATAGTACTTATATGTGCATTTTACACTTATTGTAAAATGCACATATTTTGAACAAAGTTCTAAACTTTTAAGACCTATATATTTTATTTGTACTGTTACAACTACTTGTAGCTTTTTCTCAGATCAAAACCAATCTGTTCACCATATTTGGGTAACAGATCATTAATTAGGTGCTATTCCTTTTGCTTTTTAACAAGTTTTTGTGACAAAATTATGTTCTATGAAATTCCTTGTGATTCTAATTTTCTTTTGCTACAGGTAGTATATTTTTTTTTAAAAAGAACTAGATTTTTTTCAGGTATTAAGGAAATCTATATATCATAAGATGCACTGTTCATAATGGCTTGGTATTTTTAAACAGATATGAACATCTATATTTTGTTTGCATTTATTTTAGGTAACCATGACTCTATATTCAATTTATTTTTGTATTTCCAGAGTTAATAACAATGTACATATCAATGAACTTGTATAACCTCCATCATGTTTGCATTTTAGTACTTTTTGTATAGCATATGCTTGAAATTATTTTCATAATGTACATTTTTAAAAACTGTTACTACATTTAAATTTTGTCAGGAAGATAAATTGTCCATACTATATGCTAATATAAGAAACAAATTGATTTTCATTATGTATATAGGGACTTAAATTTACACTCATGGGGTGAAAAATATACCTTCTTCAAAGAAGTTTAACTCCAGACTTCATGGATTCACTGTTGTAGAGTGTTTTGCTAGAATACATTTCTTACTATTTTCTTCTGGAATTTTTTTCCATCTTCCTGGTTTAGCACATGGTTAGGATTTCCTCTTGGTTTCCCATCCAACTAAAATCACAACCAAGCTTTCTCCAGTGCAGGACAAAAGGAGTACTGTATCAGTGGCACCAGAATGTATGGAAGCCAATATGCTTATATCCTATACTCCATCACTACAGGATAACACAAATAGTAATAATGTATGTGGATGAGAGCCGAGGTGGCGCAGTGGTTAGAGTGCAGCACTGCAGGCTACTTCAGCTGACTGCTAGCTGCAGTTCAGCGGTTCAAATCTCACCGGCTCAAGGTTGACTCAGCCTTCCATCCTTCTAAGGTGGGTAAAATGAGGACCCAGATTGTTGGGGGCAATATGCTGACTCTGTGAACCGCTTAGAGAGGGCTGTAAAGCACTGTAAAGCGGTATATAAGTCTAAGTGCTATTGCTATTGCTATGATTAAAATGTAAAAGTTATGAAAAATGGGAATAGATATTAAGATATATATATATAGGGCAAAAGGGAAAGGAGTATAAAATCAGATTATATACACATTAATTGCAAAGTAAATTGTATTGCAAGAACTAAGTAATTGTATTTCAGTATGGTGTATCTTCACAATAATTATTTACAGGATTACAAGTAAATCAGCTTATTTGTATTTATTAAATTAGTGTTTCTCATCACCACAGAAAAGATGACTCAGCTGAAATATCCAAATCTCTTTTCCAAAATTTAAAAATAAGGTTGTTTCACTTACAATAATGGACACTGATAATTCCATTTTTAAAGTTTAAATAAAAGATATTTCTGGTATGAAACAACTATAGCCAATTTTTACTACTTTACATAATTAGCAAAAATCATACCAGCATCTGATATTTGTAAATACTAGAGTGGTTTTAAAAGAACATTAAAATGCCATTAAGTATATTTTCTTATTACATCAGACCCTTTGGTATATTTCCTAGTAGTTGTAGGAAGAGTTGTAAATTAATCTCTGATATTTCCATTTTTTAAACAATTACACTATTTAGTTCTGAGTGTTAATAAAAAAAAACACCAAGGTAAAAGAAGAGAAGAACAAAGCAACCAGAGGTTTCTTGTGTTTACTAAGCCATTAAAGAAAATGAGTGTCTATGCATTGTTACTAACTTGTTTTATACTGCAGTCATGTCGGGGGTGGGGGTGGGGGAAACAAACTGAAATGTGCTTGATGCTACACTTTGCCCTTACAAATTTATCTGAAAGCAAATCAACCTTTGCAAATTTATCTGAAAAGTGAGTCCAACATTGTTCAGTGGCATGTATTGCACTCAAGTATGTGAGTGTCAGGCTTTAGTGTCATGTAGTTTATTCAAGCTCCTGCTTTAAAAGCTCTCAAAATGTCGTCTTCTAAACTAAAGGCTTTTCGAACTGTAGCTGTTTGACTGCTATAGGTAAACTAACTAGAAATGAAGATGCCTTAAAGATTTCAACTCTTGAACTGCTTGCATCCATACTCTGCTGCCCAAGCCGGACTTGTGGGGTGCCCTGTCTCGGTGCTCCTCCCAACCTGTAGGGATTGCAAGCCTCTATTGCTTTTCTATATTCAGATGGTTTTTGAGGATCTCAGTATCACAATAATTTCATGCCAGTGTTATCTATTGGCCAAAGGTGATTCCTTGCTTCCAGTCAACAGAAAGCATATATGTGAGGGTCTTTCTTATCAATTTCTTGTTATTCTACACTTTGCAACTTGCTTTTCTAGCCCGTTACTTAAACCCCCCCTTTTCCCCCTCAGATTCATCACACAAGTAACAAATCCCCAGAGGATGGCAGCTGTTGTTTTGCTTGCATTACATTTTTTCTTCTTCATCTAGCTCAAAAGGCTTGAATAAAACCACTACCAACAAAACCTACTGGGCTAGGCGAAGAAACCTTTTTAAGGACTTCAAGAGCTTGTATTTACGGATTGTTACATTTTGAGAACAGCTCTTCTTCATAAGCCATGACCCATTAGAATTCCCCAGAGGAAAATCCTCCAACACTGGATTTCCTCCCCCCTCCTCTCTTAGAAAGTAAATAAGAAGAGTCTGCAATAAGTGGGGGGGGAGCTTGAGCACATTACAATTGTTCACAAGCTTGTCCTACTAAAATCACTAAGCCTTGACCTGGGGAAAAAACCACCTTTGCAATCCTGTATACCTGTATTCATCAGCAAGTACAACTAATTCAAAGAGAGCTTGCTCTCAAGTAAGTCGATTCAGGATGGTAATGCCAGCCTTCTTTCCTCGCACTTGATACACATGGCCCTGCAGAAAGATTCCCACAAACATCTTAGACTTAGGGGTTTTATTTACTGTGCCGGTCTCATCCTAGGCTTTCTGCCAAATAACGGTTTTCCTGCGATGGTTGCAATTTCCTACAATTAGGAATAAGGTAAATCAATATCATCGCAGCAGGACTTCCCAGTTCCGACTACGAGGAAAATAGGCCGTTTCTCTTCCCTATAACACTCTTCGGATGAAAACTGCCATCTCCGAAGCTTCCGCTTTAATAGTCGCGAATGGCGGAACAATAACATTTTCCACCTTTTTGCCTCGTGTCCCTCCTTGGATGCGGGCGAGCTTTCCCGCTTTCCCTTCGCAGACCCGACAGACGACGCGTTCCGATTGGCCGAAAGCCGCCGCGCTTGGAACATTGCAGAATCCTTAATTTTAAGATCCGAATCACGTGTGAAGCTCGGAAAGTTCGGTAGCCCTCGTGCGCGCGTTCTGTCGCGCTCGCACATCATTACGGCGGATTGGATTCCGCTGATCCGAGCTCCTTTCACACAAATCAACCTCTCTACCCGGGGCCGGTGGGAAGAAGTGGTCGCTTGCTTTACCCTTGCCTACAATTCTCTATATATTGTCGGAAGCGAACATGCGCTTAAAGGGCAAAGGTTCGGCCATTCTTCCCCGTCTAGCGCAGCAAGGCCGATTCTGTCGGGACCAGAACGCAGCTAGAATCTCTGCCGCTCAGGTATTCGCGGATTACGGGACATCTTTTGTAATGCGATTGGATTATTTCGATTTTTTTCCTTTGGACGCTCTACCAACAAACCTGACAAGTGGTGTACGAAATTATTTCCCTATTTGAGAACCACTTCCGCTCGTTCATATTTCTCTTGCCGCCTTAAGCCTACTTTTTCCGCCAAATGTTAAAAAATCTGTGTTTGACAATCAAGCCCAGCATTTCACCAGTTTCCCTCCCCCTCCCCCCCCAACCTGGTTAATTTTTCTACTTCTGAAAATCACTAAGGCAAGAGAGTTAGTAATCAGAAAAATGAAGTGGGATTAGGAAACGCATGGAAGAACTATTGTTTATTCACGCGCGCGTATTTTGGAATAAAAGGCTGTCGCCTTTTTTTTTTTAACCCTTGGGATTATCGATGCTGTAATGCAACTCCATACGAGTCTACTCGTTCCCATCTATGTTGAAGAATTTTATTTCTGACCATCCTTTGATAAACTTTCGAAAGAGATGTTTTAGAAAGAGCTGAGCCACTTAGCAGCTTAAGCCGTTAGGTCTCCTATGTTTTAAAGATTTCCTTCTGTGAGAATCTACTAAGATAAATACGTCACTGGGTTCCCGGTGTTCATACCGTGTGAATGCCTAACAGTAATTGGCAGGAAACTGAGTTTGTCAAGCGTGATTTAATCTACCTTTAGGACTAAAGCCTGCTAACGTGTCCCTGCTCCTGGAGAAAGTGGAGGCATTCTTTGGAACCTTTATGGGGTTTATTCTGCACTCAAGTATAAAAACTTTTGTGAAAAGATTTTTAAAAAATGGTTTCATACTAGCTTTGTGAAGTGTTTTTTTCCTATTCCCATTTCTCTTTACAATTACATTGAGAATTGCTATTTTTATCCTTGGATTTTAATTTTTTTTTTAGTAAACAATAGAGCCGAATCCAAGATTTAGTTCTTTTTGAAGTGTTAATTTAAATTTTGAAGTCTCCATCTCTCCTCTCAAACTTGGTCTTATCTTTAAAAAAGTAGTAAACTTTCTTTTTTCTTTTGTAAATGTTTTTAACATAGGAAGGCAGAGATATTCAAAACTTCAGTTATGCCATGAAATAGGTTGCCTGTTTCCCTGTATTATGGTGAAGTTAACCATGGTTACACAACTAAGTTTTCTGGACTCACAAAACAGACTGCACCATAAATTTCTCAGTAAATTTGCATAAATGTGCTAAAATATAGGTAGCTAATTTAGTGAGTCATGCAGACACAGATGTTTTCTTATTGACTTTGAGCTGGTTGCTATTTGTGAATCCAGCTTACTTCATAAGGCTGTGGTGAAGATAAAATGCAGGAGAAAACAACCATATATGCCACTTTGAACTCTTGGACAAAAGATTAAGCTATCATTGTAAGATATGATAGCAGGCCTTTAAAAATCAGTTAAGTTCCCCGAAAGTTAACTCCATAATTTTTTGCTATCCACCAGTCGAATTTATGAAATGTACAAGCACATTAACAATCAATTTTTTAGATTTACTTCCATAGTAATACACTTATAGAAACTATCAATTTATACTAAGATATTTTTAACATATATATATTTAAAATACTCATTGAAAATTGTCTTTATAGCATACCTAAAGAGAGGTACAAGCTAAGGTAATATCATGACCTTTTAAAAAGTTAATTACAGATAGTCCTCAACTTACAACTATTCATTTAGTGACCAAAGTTACAATGGCATTAAAAGAAGTGGCTTATAACCATTTTTCACACTTATGATCATTGCAGCATCCCCATGGTCACATGATCAAAACTTAGATGCTTGGCAACCGGCTTGTATTTATGATGGTTCCAGTATCCCTGGGTCATGTGATCACCTTTTGCAACCTCCTGATAAAGTCAAAAGGAAAGCCAGATTCATTTAACGACCGTGTTACTAACTTAACTGCAGTGATTCACTTTATTACACAGTAAGTTAGTCAGGGTCACCACGAATCGCAAGATGGCTGGGAAATATTTAATAATAATAATTTATGCATTTAAGTAATATGACTATAAAGTGTTTATTTTCCCCAAATTTCAGGATTCTTTGATGACAAAGCAGTTTATATGGGCAGCTTTAGTATAAAGAATTGGGATTAAGATAATTTACCATGCAGAATTTTAAAAATCATCTTAAAAGGGGAAATAGTTATTTTTGAATGATAGCTTATCTGTTTCCCTGGCAGCATTGGCACACGATGAAGGAGAAAAGTAAGTTACATGTTTTCTCATTACCATTCTTCTATGAAAATGTTATAGTGGCACTGGATTAGCTTATATAGCTGGTTATGATACAAATAATTTCATTCTTGCATTTGTGCATAGTGACATATTTATATTGCTTTAAGCAGCAGAATTATGAGTTGGGTAGATTAGCATGCATAACAGTTCTTTAGCAAAATAACTGTTAGAAAACAGATGCCTAAATTGGATGACTTCCCCAATATGGATGTGATTTTAAAAATATTGGCTGCAGTCCTTGAAACACTTGTTCTTCATTAATTTGAAATAAATCTATCAATGTTTTAATTAATAACTATCTCTGCCTTAGTTATCAAAAGTAGTAGTTTCAATATTTCATACATATGAGGCTTAAATCATTCATGAATTTTTGTTTAATTTGAGATAAGGTTGCCTATCTCGCAGTTTTCCAAGCCTTTTTGAGCAGATTCCTCTACAACTCAGTTTTTGCTTAATAAAGTGAGTAGAGTGGATGCTGGAATAGGTTAAGATAAAAATAATTGAGTTTTAAAATGTGTATTTTATTTTGAACATTTCAACTTGTCGTCTTCCTTCAGTCCAATGCACATGGCTCTCCAAAGGAACACACTCGGGAAATCATCATTCAGAAGTCACATCTATATTGCCATTAGGCCTGTAGGCATTGGTAGGGAGTGCAATTCTTAAACTGAATTGAGATACAATATAGTTCCTTTAAATTTTGTCTAACATGTTTTTTGTACCCAGCCTCTGTTTTTATAAGGAATAGTTTATGACAGCAGTCCCCAAACGTTTTGGCTCCATGGACTGGCAATGGGGGAGGGGATGGCTTCATGCATGCAACCTAATCCTGTGCATGCACAGATGAAACTTTGGGTGCTCACCCGTCGCTTGCGTAGACTGGTTCCCAACTGGCCACGAACCGGTATCGGCCTGTGGCCCGAGGCTTGGGGACCCCTGGTTTATGACAAATGAATCCTGCCATTTGTGATTTATTCAATATATGATACATTGAATATTGTCAATATTCTGCTCCAATCATGTTCTAAAAGCAGTAGCTTTCTCTTTTTGAATAGTGGGGAAGTTTAGAAACATCTATAACTTGACCTTTCCCTTCTTGAGGGTACTGAAAAAAACAGCTAACATTTAAAACATAATTAAAAACGATTCAGAATATATTAGAACTCAGGATACTGAATAGGGGGAGTTCATTAGAGCTAGGCCCATTCCCCCTCCTTGTATTAGAATGGGTAGGTGGAAGGGAAAAAAAGGGGGGGGAGAATGTCTGAAAATCTCCACAGAGATTTAGTTTAATGACGAGGTACTTAAAAATTTTTGTGTCTATTAAGGAGTGCTATTTTCTATTCAGAGAACTGGGCATCATAACCTTGTGATATGTCAAAACATGGTTGGAATTGAGAGATGATACTATTCACCAGTAAATTAGCTTCTACTGTCATTTGCTAGTATCCTCCTTTGCCTGACATTGCATTGCCAAAAATGCCAAAAAACTTCCTCAACCTGCAGATAAAGTGCTAAAGAATGCAATATTTTCAACACAGTTTTATTTAAACTTTGATTTGAGAATACAAAACAGGTAATCCTTGACTTATCCTAATTGGGACTGGAATTTCAGTCATTGAGCAAAACAGTCATTCATTGAGACATCTTCACAACCACTTTGCTAAACAATCACAATTCTTGCTTTCCTGGTTATAGTAAAGTGACCAGGTGGATCAAAGAGCTGCTTGCCAAAGGAGGGCAGGCAGTTTCCCTCCATGCACAGAAGGGGACTCCTATGCTGGGATGAAGAAACAAAGTTCAAATCTTTGGGATCCTAGCTTTGTTTCTCCAGCCCACCATAGGAGTTCTCTTCCCCTCTGTGTGCCATAGATGCAAGCTTCATTTCTGCAGCCTGACCAAGGTTACACACACAAACACCTCATCCATGAAGGGGAGGGGAAATCCATTAACAGGTGGCGGCAATTTGCAACCTTACCTGCTGGCTTCCCCATTGACTTTCTGGGGAAGCCAGCAGAGAATATTGCAAATGGCAATCTCATGATCACAGGGTACTTGTCAATCAATAGTAAGTGTGAACAGATTGCCAAATACCCAGTTCATGAGCACGTGACCAGGGATGCCAGTGTGACATTTTAAAACAGCTGGAAGTGCTTTACAGACCATAAAGCACCCATTCCAAGTCATTGTGACTTTGATCATTAAATGACAGGCTGTAATTTGAGGACTACTTGTAAAGACTAAAATCACTGTATTAACCTCAGATTTGGATGTACCACGAAATATGCATTATTTATATGGTGGAGGAAAGTAGCTTGCTATCACATTTGAATCAATCTCTTTATATATTTTTAAAAGTACATACATAATTCTGATTTTTATACACTTTTTCTGAAGCAGTTTATCAGCACATTCAAACCTTCATGTATATCATTTTCAGTATTTATGTATCCTAGAGCAATAACTTAATGAAGGTTTTAGATTAATACCTTCAATTACAGATTTTACTTTGGAAAGCTAATTTTTCATGGCTGTCAGTTTATTATGTTAAATCATAGTTTATTTGATTTTACCATTAATATAGAAAAAACCTTGGTGAAAAGGTAGTTCTTGTATGTAAATTATGTAATAGCAAGTATTCCTTGTATATCAGAGAAGATCAGTATTCCAAAGAATATATACATCACTGAGAAGGTTTATTAAAGAGAACGAACATCCACAATTTGTAATCTTAATGATATGATCTCTCTGGGTGAATTACAAGGTATCCAGAAGCTGGTAGATACCTGATCTGGTATCTGATTGGTAAGTTCTGTAGATCCTTCAACAAAATGTTGAATGTATCATGCACAAGGAAGTATTTAGCAATCTGGCCACCACATTTACACATCTGCAGTTTTTGGATCACATAAAATGCATATAATAATGCAAAAGTGAATTTACATAGGCAGCAATAGCTAGCCTATTCCATCCTGACCAAGAATGATTCTGATGACTGTTTCTTTAAAATTCCTGGTGACTGGGATTTCTATAGAGGTTAAAAAAACATTGGGGATGAAACAGTTGTAAGGGTGCAAAGGCATAGTCACCCAGTTTTATCTTTTAACACTAACCCTGAAAGTAGAAATAATCAAGGACCAGTGTCTCTAATTTCTGTTTTGCGGAGATGATTTAAGATACCATAGTCAATAGTATTAGCAGCTGTTAAAAGAATCAGCAGTATTTTTTCCTGCAGGAGGTTAGCCTTCTGGGTGACTAAAATTGATTCAGTCCCCATACCAGGTCTGAAATGCATCAGTATAAGTGGCTTCTGCAGTAGTAGAGAGCCTTTTTTAAAATACTGTACTTTGCCTAAAAGTGAGCAGGATTGGGCAGCAGTTATCAAAAGTCTGTAGATCTAGATATTTTCCTTGGGGATTTGTTAAAGATTATGCCACTATTTCATTATGCAAAGATCATCTCTTACCCTCTGCTATCATCATGTTGTAGATCAAAAGACTATATTATAAGCTGGACAGCTGCAAGCATCTTGCCAAACAGTGGTATACAAATCACTTATGTAAAACATTTACATAGCCAAGCTGTAACTTATTTATTTGCTGAGATTTGTATAATGTTCCAACCTAGACTATTGTAAGCTTACACTACAGCTTAGAGCAAAAATGCAATAGAACCATGTGAACATTATTGATTGTATATGGTTGCCCAATTCACACTTGGCTATGTAATACTAAAAGTGTAATAATGTGTTTATTCACAGTGAGTGTTGCATCTCTTATATTGTCAACTATCTCTTGGTCTGTTTTATTGCTATAAACCTAGAAAATCAGAGCATTTGGAGTATCACATTAAAAAACTCTAAAGGAGAATATTTGTAGCTCAGGGTTGAAATGAGGGGTCCTTGGTGCTCTGAGCTTGGTTTTTTGCAAACATTTCATTACCAAACTCAGTAACATCATCCAACTAGCCAACTAACTAGTACTGATGGTGTTACCTAGTTTGGGTAATAAAACTGCAAGAAAACAAGCAAGCTGACAGAGCACCAAGGATTCCTCATAACTTACTGTGTCTCATTATTTCATTGTTCAATTAAGGTCTCAATAAGATCACCAGCTCTTTTTTGAAAAAATCCTTCAGTGCTGAAAAGAATACGTTGGATTCCATAAACCTCAGGGAATTTCAAGGAATGTCAGAGAGAATTATTACTATAGGGCCAAATCTCATCAGAAGGGAGTCTGATTAATATTCTGAGGAATCTTAATAACCAATATGCAGAACGTCCCCCTGAACTGATCAAAGAAAAATCTAAAAACTCTTATCTTGTCCCTGATTCAAATCTTAACAGAAGAGGGATGGAAGGTAACACGTCCCCGTTCCTGAGAAAACTCCTACCTCAGTAAGGAATATCAAACCAAGTTGCTCGCAGTCATCTGCTTAAAGTCTTTTAAAACAAAATTCAGGCAGACCACATTCAGGAATGAAGCCAACTAGCGTTAGAAAATCTGAAACAAATATACATGAATTTCCTAATACTTTGTTTTATCAATATTGACATTTTTATTCATTAGTCTTCTGTAATGTTCTAATTTAAACATAGGATAAAGAAATGTAGAATCTTGGAAGAAAAAAATAGAAATTGTACAGTTTTGGTATATTTAATATCACTTCTACATCCTCCTTTGCTTCTAGGTGGTGCTTAAGAAAAGGAACCTGTAAGGAAAGCAGCAGGTGGATTGAATGTCAATCCATCCATTCCTTGCTATTGTTACTTCAAGGAAAAAGGACCAAGAAACGAAACGTGGAGAAGATTAAATAGTCTCTCTTCTATACTACATCTGTGATGCATATTGTTTATTTTTTGAGTGGAGAAATAGCATTTATGTGAATCACAGTACAGGTAGTCCTTGATTTACAACAGTTCGTTTAGTCTAAGCCCAAAAGACTGTTACAATGGCACTGAAAAAAGTGACTTGCTGCTTGCTGTATGAATGTTTTTCACATTTATGACCGTTGCTGCATCCCCATGGTCATGTGATTAAAATTCAGATGCTTGGGGCAAAATTCACTTAAACATCTCATTCGGCAACAGAAATTTTAGGCTCAGTTGTGGTCAAAAGTCATGGACTACCTGTAATTCATTGGTAGTATGTCATGTTGAGATGAATTCTGTGTAACAAGATGGTTGCATGTGAATTAGAAAGTAAGTTTTGTTATATTTACAAAGCAAGTGCATTGTGGCTCAATAGTTTATGGTCCTGGGCAGTCCAGAAAGCATGAAGATTTTGATTACAGGTAGTCGTTGACTTCCATCAGTTCATTTAGTGACCGTTCAAAGTTACAACGACACTGAAAAAAGTGACTTATGACCATTTTTCACACTTAGGACCTTTGTAGCCACCCCATGCTCATGTGATCAAAATTCAGATGCTTGGCAGCTGGTTCATACTTAATGACAATTGCTATGTCTCAAGGTCATATGGTCACCTTTTGCAACCTTTTGACAAGGTTGGGGAAGCCAGATTCACTTAACGACTGTGTTACTAACTTATCAACTGCAGTGATTCATTTAATAACTGGCAAGAAAGGTAAAATGGGGCAAACTCACTTAACAAATTATTATTATTATTATTATTTATTAAATTTGTATGCCGCCCAACTCCCAAGGGACTCTGGGCGGCTCACAACAATGTCTCACTTAACAACAGAAAGGGCTCAGTTGTAGTTGTAAGTCGAGGACTACCTATACTGGTGGTCTAGCCAGTCTTCCCAGCAATTTCTATCCCCTTGTTTTACCTGAGCTACTGCTGACAGACCTGAATTCAAACATGGTATATGCAACCAGCCCTTTCCCCTATTCCCATTCTTTTCAGTTCCTTCATTCCCCCTACCCATCATACTTGAGTTGAAGCACAGCACACTTGATTGACTCATCCTGTCTTTTCCTTCTTCCCAGTAGTTTTGTTCTTCATATCCTATTCTGCTGCAGTTGAATTTAAGCTTGTCATTTCTCCTGTGCGCTGCAACGGGAGAGTCCAAGCTGGGTTAACTTTAGTCGGTTGCTAAGGGACTGAGTTATTTTTAGATGAAGCACGCCCTCTTTGCCATGCTGGCTGTAGCCCACCAGTTTCAAAACTCAGTCGGCAAAGCGACATGCTTTTCCTTCAGCTCCTATGCAAATAACTAAAACTCTTCTGCTTGGACTCTTCCCTGCTGTTCTTTGCGAGTTGCTGCCGGTGGGTGTGCTGGTTAGTCGGCACGCCGACAAGAACCGCCACCGCCTAACAGCTGAGGCAGCCGGAGTCCCTGCCCCACGGGGCGATACTCCCTTCGGCACAGTGTGGGCTGCTTTGAGAGCTCCTGCCTCCCGGGGCTGGCTCTGTTGTTTCAGCTGCTCTTCAGAGTCCCTGCCCTCAGGGGCTATACTCTGCACTTGCTGCGATTGCCTTGGAGGGACTAAAATAGCGATCGGATCGCTTCCTTGTCTGGCGAGTTAGGTCGCCTTCGGGTGCCGCTCGCTGCAGCTACGAGCGTCTTTTCCTCCACGCTTGCTGACGGCCCTTTGCTTGGCTCTCCTTGTTGCCGGGCAGATTTCAACTGCCGGCGGCCATTTTGAATACTAATTAGGAGGGCCAGCTGCTGCGTTCCTATCAGCACCCGTTTGGAACGCCCTCAAGGGTTCAGATCGCCATTTTGGCGGCGGTTATTTGCTGAGAGAGCTCATCTCCATCTACAGCTGCTGCTCTCTTTGCGCTGCTCTGCTGCTGCTAGTGATCGCTAATTCTGGGCTTTAGCTGGGCATTTTCTAAGCTCACAGCTTGGATTCAGCTTGCATTGGAGGAGCCGGGGTGAGTGCTTGGCCCGGGGATCCACTGGACTTATCATCTGCCTCTCCCGGCTTCCATTTGGGGTCACTGCCTGAGGGCATTACTCCTGTCTCCTGCTGGTCACCTTGTCATCGGGCCCTTGGTGAGACATGTCAGACAAAGCTGACAAGACTGTTGGGGGGGAGGCCTCTACCTCTGCTCCCCCCAGGAAGGCTTCTTCAAAGAGCCACTCCTCTAAGGAGAAGTCCAAGGCCTCTTCATCGTCCCCTTCTGCAGCGGCCCTCAAGGACGCTGAGCGGAGGCTCAGGGCCTTGGAGAAGCAATTCGAAGCGCGCTGCCTTGCCCTTGCCACCTCATCCAGGGGCCCAGCTTCCACAGCCGTCTCTGCCCGTGCAGCTGCCTTCTTTGCAGCAGGGGCCTCCTGTGCTTCCAGTGGCTCAACCGCAGGCTGCCACTGGTACTGCAACGGCAGCGGATTGGTCCCCTGACCGCCATTCTCTGGCTCAAGGGGTGGATGAGGAGGACGTCCCATTGCAAGTCCTGCACAACCCGGAGGCCGCCCTTGATCCGGGGTCCGCACCTTCAGTCTCCAGGGCATCTGCGGCGGCCACTTTCACGCCCACTGCAGCGGGGCTCTGTTCGGGGGCTGATGCCTGGCAACATCTTCCACCTGAGTTGCAGGACATGATCGCCAATGCTTACTCCCAGGGCATTGCCACTGGCCTCCAGCAAAGGTCGCCTTATCCAGTAGCCTCTGCCCCTTTACAGGGCGTCTGGTCGGCTGGGGGCGAGGCTTTCTCTTGCCGCTCCTCTGACCTGGGCGACGCTTCCATCCCAGGCGAAGGCAGTGGGTTGGATGATGAGTTGTCGGACGATGAGGGTGTCCTCCCTGATCAGCCGGTCTTCACGGGCCTTTTTAAGCCGGCCCTGTTTAAGACATTGCTTCACAAGGCCAAAATTACAGCTAACCTGGGGGGTGCTGTTAAACCCACTGATCCTCCTGTGGGCATTGACCCGGCTGCGGGACTATTTTCGGAGCCTCAACGTGAGGCCGACTTTATTCCCTCTTCGAAGCTTTTCGTGGACACCATTAAACGTGCCTGGAGCAATCCTTCTGCTGCACCTGGTCCGTCCTTGACGGAGCGCAAGTTCTATGGATTCGGCCCAGAGGTGGAGGAGCTTCTACAGCTTCCTACTGTGGACACTCCCGTAGCCAACTTTGTGTCCTCGGACATGTTTCCATCAGAGGTGTCGGAGGGCCTTAGGCCAGATGACCGAAAGGCCGAGTTGTTGCTCAAGAAATCGCAGCAAGCGGCAGCTTGGTCCCTGAGGGCGGCTACGGCTGCATCTTTCTTTAATCGCACTTCCATCATGTGGATTAGAGAGATGCAGTCTAGGTTGGGGGCTGAGGATTCCAGGCTCCGCCAGGACTTAAATAAGTTATTAGCGGTGGTGGAATTTTCGGCAGACGCCACCTTGAATTCAGCCAAATTTGCCTCTTGCGCCATGTTGGCTACTGTCTCTTCTCGCCGCATGATCTGGCACCGAAACTAGCAAGTGGATGCCCGCTCTAAATGGCGCCTTGTGCCTGTTCCCCCTTTTCCGGTGATCGCTTGTTCGGAGATTCCCTTGACTCCATTTTGGTGGAGGACCGGGATAAACGCAAGGTCCTGCCCAGATCCAATCGACGGACGGACAGGCGCTCCATGCCCTATTTTGGACGGCAGCCCTTTCGGCCCGACCCTTCCTTTGGGGGTCCCCCACACCAGCGGTCGTACTACCAAGGAGGGGATAGACAGCAGTCCACGTCCAGGGACAGAAGTCGTCAATTTACCCAGAATAGACGCCCCTTCCGGGGCTCGGGGGTTCAGACGTTCTAAGTGACTCCACCGGGGCTCTTCCCATCGGCGGCAGGCTCCAACATTTTGCCGACCGATGGGAGCTGACGTCTTCAGACGCTTGGGCCGTGCAAACCGTCAGGTTTGGCCTCATATTGGAATTTGTATCCCAACCCCCTTGCCGGTTCATCCGGTGGCCCGTCTCACCCGACGCTAATGGAGACTGCAATCGCCCATCTGCTCGACATAGCGGCCGTGGAGCGGGTGCCCCCGGGTCAGGAGAGGTTGGGGTTTTATTCCGTCCTCTTCCTGGTCCCCAAGAGCTCCGGAGGCTGGAGGGCTATCCTGAATTTGAAGCGGCTCAATTTGTTCATTGTCTATAGGCGCTTCAAAATGCAATTGCTGAAGTCTATTTTAGGGTGCATCCGACACCGGGACTGGCTGACCTCCATCGACCTCCAGGAGGCTTACCTCCATGTGCCAATCCATCCGTCGCAATGCTGGTTCCTCAGGTTCTCGTTCGCCGGGGGTTATTTCCAATACCGGGCCCTCCCGTTTGGACTCTCATCGGCCCCCCGGACCTTCACCAAGCTGCTAGACGTTGTGGCGGCACATCGGGTGCGGCCGTTACGTCTCCAGTGCTATCTGGACGACATTGTCATCCAGTTGCCGTCGGCCCTGCGGGCGAGGGAGGACCTCCTTTGTACTATCCGGACATTGCAGGCACACGGGTTCTCGGTGAACCTTGCAAAGAGTCATCTCGAACTCACAACTTCACTTTTGCATATTGGTGCCATCATAAATACGGAGACGTGCAAGGTTTTCCTCTCTCCGGAGCATCACTCGTGGAGACTGTGTGTCAGCGTCAGTGCGTGCCCTTGGCCCTGCTTTCCCATCTGCTGGGCAAATTCATCTCCTGCATCGATATAGTTCCGTGGGCGCGGTTGCATGCTCGAGCCCTTCAGTGGTACCTCCTGCCGTTTCAACGGGCTCAGTCCAGCCACTCCAGCAGGCTGGTGCGGGTGTCTCCCGAGGTTCTCCGCTCGCTCCGCTGGTGGTCGTCTCCGGCTCTGCAGCACGGGTGTCTCTTCCGGGAGCCCACCCGGGTGACTGTTACGACCGATGCCAGCCTTTTCGGATGGGGGGCTCACACCAGATCTCGGCTGGCACAAGGCCGCTGGACGCCGGTGGACCTGGCGGCGGCCAACATCAATTTGTTGGAGCTTCGCGCCGTCGGGTTGGCTCTCCACCATTTCGAGCCCCATCTGTTGAACTGCCATGTTCTCGTGATGATGAACAATGTCGTGGCTCGGTCACACAAGGGGGCATGAGGTCACGGGGGAGGCAAAGAAGATTTGCTTATGGGCGGAGAGTCATCTATGGTCTCTCCGCGCGGAGCATCTCTCGGGAGCTCAGAACGTTCAGGCGGATTTCCTCAGTCGGGCCACGGTGGATCTGGCGGAGTGGTGTCTCCACCCGGCGATCTTTGACACTCTGTCCACGATGTTCGGCAGGTCACTGGTGGACTTGTTCGCCACCCCCTCCAACGCTCAGTTGCCGAGGTTCTATTCCAGGTTTCCAGCTCCGGGGGCGGAAGGGGTCAATGCGCTCCGCAGTCCCTGGCCACCGGGACTATTGTACGCGTTCCCTCCCCTGCCTTTGATACCGCAGGTGATTCAGAAGCTGCTCTCCGAGGGAGCGGAGTTGCTGTTGGTCGCTCCCCATTGGCCCCGTCGTCCCTGGTTTGCGGATCTGCGGAAACTTTCGGTGGCTCCCCAATGGCGGATTCCCGGATCTCCCTCAGCCAGGGGGCTCTCCTCCATCCGGAGCCCCAGTGGTTTCATCTGACCGTCTGGCACTTGAAGGGGAGCTCCTGAGACGGGACAACCTGCCGGAAGATGTCATCTTCACCATCCAGGCCGCTCGTCGCCAGTCCATTAGGCGCATTTACAACGCCACATGGTCGGCGTATCGGACCTTCTGTCTCCAGTCTCATCTGGATCCCTTGTCGCCTTCGATTCCGCAGGTTTTGTCCTTCTTGCAAGCGGGTCTGGCGAAAGGTTTGACTCCCAACACTCTTCGTCGCCAGGTGGCGGCCTTGTCTACCATCATCCGTATTGACACTCTGTGTTCCCTATATTATCATCCTAGCGTCCGCAGTTTCCTGAAAGGGGCAGCCAATCTGCGACCCCCTGCCATTCATCGGTATCCGTCTTGGGACCTTTCGCTCGTCCTGCAGGCTCTCACGGCTCCTCCCTTTGAGCCTCTCCATTCTGTCTCTCTGAGGTTTCTGTCCTTGAAGACTGCCTTTTTGGTCGCCATCACCTCGGCCAGGCGGGTATCCGAGCTGTCGGCGCTGTCGGTGTGGGAGGACTTGTGCCACTTCCATCCGGATCGGGTGGTACTGCGCCTGGATCCCACGTTCCTTCCGAAGGTCATCTCCTGGTTCCACCGGGCCCAGGAGGTGGTCTTGCCGGATTTTTGCCCTGACCCGCGCCATCCGTCGGAATGCCTTTGGCACAGATTGGACGTAAGGAGGGCTCTACGGATTTATCTACGCTGGACGGCTGCGTTCCCAAGATCGGAGGCCTTGTTTGTCGCATTTACTCCGGCCTCCATGGGCCGTAAGGTCTCGTTCCAGACTCTTGCCCGTTGGATCAAGGCATGCATTGCCCGGGCCTACGAGGGGATGTCTCGTCCTGTCCCGGCCAGGATTACAGCCCATTCGACCCGTAGCGCAGCCACCTCTGCGGCCTGGGCCACGCAGGCGTCAATTGAGGACATTTGTAGGGCGGCCACATGGTCCACACCTTTTTTCGTCAGGACCTATAAACTGGACTCGTTTGCCTTGGCCGAGGCTGCTTTCGGCCGGAGGGTTCTCCAGAGGGTCTGCACGCCTTCTGCTCCCCTGGACCGTTCATCTCCCTCCCACGAGGCTTAAGCTTGGGTATATCCCAGCTTGGACTCTCCCGTTGCAGCGCACAGGAGAGCGGGGGAGGCTTAAGCTTGGGTATATCCCAGCTTGGACTCTCCCGTTGCAGCACACAGGAGAAGAGGCGTTGGCTTACCTGAACGGTCTTCTCTGTGCGCTGCAGGGAGAGTCCAAACCCACCCTGGGGCGCGGTGTTCCAGGGTCACCATGGATTCTGTTGCACGTCCTGCTGTTGGAGGCTTCCGCGTCTTCGTTTTGAAACTGGCGGGCTGGAGCCAGCGTGGCAAAGAGGGCGTGCTTCATCTAAAAATAACTCGGTCCCTTAGCAACCGACTAAAGTTAACCCAGCTTGGACTCTCCCTGCAGCGCACAGTGAAGACCGTTCAGGTAAGCCAATGCCCCATCTGTTTTGCTGCCCTTCCTGCATTGCCTCATCCCCAACTCTTCATTTTCTTTTCACTGTTGCACACTGCTGTTCCTGGCCTGTACCTGATGTCTGCCATCTTGGGATATCACTGCCCCAGGATCTTTATCTCTGCCTGGCCAAAATCCAGATGCTTTGGTCCAGGTACAGGCTGCTTGGTACTGTCAGTCCCATATATGAGATGGCCTGTGTAGAGAATGGTTTGCACATCTCTTCTAAGATGTTAGCTGCAGAGGTATTGACAGTCATATTTTTTCCTTTGGTATATCCTTGTGAAAAGTATATTTTTACAGTTCGTTACAATCAATTGAAATAGGCTGAATTTTATTCTAAGACTTCTTGTAACAAATCTCACTCCAGACTTTGATAACTTATGCTGACATATGAGATAAATTAGGAATATTATTAAAACGTCCTTTATTTCAATATATATTTCTCATTTATTTAAATATAAGTTATTTGATATTTTGTGGTCTTAAAATATTTAAGAAACACTTAATACCTGTGCGCCTCAGCATTGGACTTCCTTTAATCTTTAATATAAAAATATATTAATTAATTACAGTATGTCCATCTGTACTATTTTTAAATGTATCAGTTTATTTATTCTCAATTATTCTATAAAAGCTAACAGTTCTTGGTATACCTGTAGCCAGAATTGTATCATCCACACACAATGAAGTATTGGGGGATTTTCAGGGATTATAGATGTATAAAATTGTTTATAAAAAAAGACATACAAGGGTTGTATGCACTCAATGAGAATAGTGTACTGGCCTAAATGATTAGTTTAGATGGAGATAATACGTTGGCAATAAACATGAGAGTATTCTGAACAATAGCTTTCTCCAGGGTTGTTGTTGTTGTTTTTGCTTTTTAAACTGGCATTTTGCTTTGGAAATGTGTTTAGGAGCTAAAAAATTGAATTTTGCTTCAATCACAATATTAAACATTATTTAAAGTTTATTCAATTCTGTTTTAAAATATTCCTTTATTATGTAGAACTCTGACTTGGCACTGTTACCAATTTGAAGACACTTCAAAAATAAAAATGGCTTTTTAACCTAGTGCAGTGGGATAATAGGTCTTCTAGTGTTACTCTTTTTGAAACAATGCTAAAAATAAAGCACTTCTAGTTTATTAGATGAGTTTAAAAGTCTCTTACTGTTCAATGTCAGAGGAACAATTAAGTTTTATCGGAGTAGAACAGGATGTCGCTAGACAAAGGTAACAAAGCATGCCTTGATACTAAAAAGAGAGTGCTTGTTTTCAAGAAACCTTGTAAAATATGAGGAACATTGTCAGAAAAAAACATAAATCTACTTCAGCAATGTGCTTGTTCAAAGGAAATTAGTAGCATGTAATAGTGCTGAATTTTGCAGTGGTATTTTGAGTTGGTTTCTAGTTTTCTGTAGGTAGAGATGCTAATTGTCTAAAATGCTAGAGCATTCACTGACATGTGAATGGAGGCGGAATAGAAATAAGAAAAGGAGCTATAAAATTCCCTTTCTGAGGTTTCCCCCCAATTTTAAAAAGTCTTTTGATTGTTTTGATTTTGCAGTAATTGTTTTCTCAAATAATTCTATTAAGTTTTATATATAGTGTTGATTTTGATGGATTGTTTTCAAGTATTTGTGGTACTCTTTAAACGTTAATTAAATCATATTTTGCTATTTTAACTATGTAAAGAATCCTGAAAAATCTGCAGAGATACTCAGTCATCCAGGTCATGGTTGTCCCAAAGGTGCTTTTTCAGGAGGCAACTGGACTTCATTGATTTTCCTTTTGAAGATGTTTTGTTTCTTATCCAAGAAGCTTCTTCAGCTCTGACAGGATAGTGGACACTATCCTTCCATTCCCCATTATCCTGTCAGAGTTGAAGAAGCTTCTTGGATGAGAAGCGAAACATCTTCAAAAAACAAAACAAAGTCCAGTTGCCTCCTGAAAAAGATCCTGAAAAATGTTTGTCAAACAAAATTATGGAATAATTTCCCATGTGATATGATAGTATTATTCCAAGAACTGTAACATTCAAACTTGGAAGGCATTTTATTAAAAAATTCATTCTAGTCTCAGTTTATATATATATATGAGGCCAATTTTATATGTGTTTTTCAGCAGAAAGAGACAAATAGGAACCTTTCAGTATTTTGTCTCTGTCAAGTAGTGACGTTTTGTTGGTTTAAGTTCTATATAGGGAAGTTAAACTACTTAAATTAGAGTACATTGTATTTGACAGTACTTTTCAGCTGGAGAACTACATATTCCTGATATGTAGATCAGGGGTCCCCAATCCCCTGGCACTGGGCCACGGCATACCAGCAACTGGTCCGTGCAAACAAGCAAAGCCCCATCCGCGGAATGCAGGCAGCATGCGAAACCACATCCCCTCTGGTCTGCGGAAAAACCTCTCCATGGAACCGGTCCCTGGTGCCCAAAAGGTTGGGGGCCTCTGCTCTAGATGGTACACAAAATAAAGGAAAATAATTGAAAACTTCTTAAAACCTGCTATAATTGTAAGAATAAAATGCTTGTAAATATAAAATTGTCCTTGCAAAAATGTTTTTGTTTTTGCTTCTGTCATGGTGAAACCCAGACTTATGAAAGGTTGAGCACCATTCTTGTATGGGTAATGCTTTCTTTTTGAGGTAGATTGCCATAGTTAGCGGAGTTTGTTAAGAGCTGCTTTGCAGTTTGACAAATGGAAAAATTATATATCTGAATTATTAGTATAGGCCAGTGATGGCGAAAATTTTTTGGCTCGGGTGCCAAAAGGGTGCGCATACGCACGATAGCGTGCGCATGCGTGCCCACACCCATAATGCAGTGCCCTCCCCCACGCATGCGCACAACCCCACGCATGCGCACAACCCCCGTGCATGCGCACAGGCCTCACTGAAGCCTCCAGACTTCCTGTAGGCCCGTTGGGCTGTTTTTCGCTCTCCCCAGCTTCAGGAAAGCCTCCTGAAGCCTGGAGATGGTGAAAAATGGCCCAACAGGCCAATCGGAAGTTCGGAAACGAAACGGAAGTGGAGCTGCCCTACTACTTACCTTCAGATAGTTGCAACCAGGCCTCGCATACTCGGCCCATTTCTTCTGCAGCAAGGCTTTCATGAAGGCCTCTGTAGCCGATAACAGAGCTCCGGATCGATCTGGAGCTCTGTTATTGGCTGCAGAGGCCTTCAGGAAAGCCTTGCTGCAGAAGAAATGGGCCGAGGTGTGAGAGGCCTGGCTGCAACTGTCCAAAGCCAAAGAAGTTCCTGAAGACCTCTGACAGCGAAAAGGAGGCTGGGAGTGAGCACACAAGTGAACTTCTGGTTGGCCCTTTGCGGAGGTGGTTGAACATCAGCTGGCCAGCGCGCGCATGTGCGCTGGAGCTGACATAGGGCAACGCCTCGCATGCCCTCAGATATGGCTCTGCATGCCACCTGTGGCACACGTGCCATAGGTTCGCCATCACTGGTATAGGCTATAAGCAATAAGCCACGGGGGTCAAAGTCACGGCGTCACATGACGTTTCGCAATGTTTTCCCCCCTTTACGGAGCTGGAGTGGGCGTGGTCTGTGTGATACATCCGGCTGTGGGCTGCCATTTTCACACCCCTGCTGTAAGCACTTTTTTTTGCAAGTGCTTTGCAACATCAAAAATCGAACTTCAGCTGTTTGCTGGAACAACAACATAAAAGTTGTTTGTTGACAATAATATGCATTAGGGAAAAAAATCATGTCAGTGGGTAGAGAAGTTTATGTTTGCTGTTCTTACACCATTTGTAGCCTCTGTTGTTGAATTGTATCCATCATTTTCTTTTTGCCCAGTTCACTTGCTTCATTTATTTTTTGTGGGAATTTTTAAAAGTTTACGATTTTAAAATATTATTCCTTGATAATTTCTCTGTAGTTTGGGTGATAGCAGCATATCAGTTCGTTGCATGGTTATTTCCACTACAATTTCTCGTGTTTTAAAGCAGCAGCATATCAAGCATTACATGCTAAAAAAACCTAGAATTTAGAATTATAACAGTCATGTGAGCTTATTATTCTCAGTGCTCCCGGGAGAGTCCAAGAATGGGTTGACTCATCTGTTCTGCCTAGAGACCGAGCTGTCAAACTTGTGGCCACGCCCCATCATCACCCTCTCTGGCCCAGTTTTCAGCTCGGTCTCAGCCAGAAGAGATGTGTCAGACGAGTTTGGATTTCTTGGACTCTTCAACTGAAACAGGTTTTCTTGTGCTACGGGATTGTTTGCTCAAAGCGGAATCGCTAACAGCGCAGCTTGCTGCCGCGCGCCATATTGAGCGCGCTGGAGCGCCGGCTCCCTCCTGATCGAGCTAGCCGCCCCAGCTGGATTGGGAAAGCTCGGATCGCCACAGATTCAAGCAGTGGTGGCCAAATTGTCATCAAGACCACTGAGCTCACGTGCGCTGGCTAGTCTGGTCCACCGGCAAGGCCGCCACCACCATTTGCCTTGCGATCAAGGCACGGAGTCCCTGCCTAGTTTCGGCTAGGCATACTCGCTACGAGGCAAGCTATGCTGCGGCAGCTGTTCCCGGCCAACCGCTTCAGCCTCAGCCCCCTGTCAGCCTCAGCAAGGCTTGATGTCCCTGCCTAGTTTTGGCTAGGCATACCCATTAAGGAGACAGAAAAAAGGCAGCAGTTCAAATTCCAGGATCTCTCCTGCCTGTCATTGTGACTGTCTCCCAAAATGGCGGAGCGCGCCCAAATCAGGGGGAAAATAACCAGCCTTCGGAGCTCTTTCAGGCTGCTGAAGAGGCTCAAAGTCACAGCCAAGCCAAGACCACTACTATGGCTCCTAGATCAAGGAAGTCCTCTAAGGCTTCTGAAAAGGATGCCAAAAGATGACAAAGGGCTTTAGAAAAACAATTTTCCAGAGCTCAAAAGGACCTGACAGAGCAGACAATTCAAACTGCTCTCCCCCTGACAGAAGCTGTCAGTTCCCGCCCTTTTCAGAGTGAGCCATTAACTCACTCAGAGGGTGCAATTCTGCAAGCCTGGTTACCAGAGGGAACTACGGAGCACTCTCCTCTCTTGTCTTCCCAAGGCTGTAATGAGATGGAGATAAACCCTTTTTTCTACCTGGCAACAACTGAGTGGCAGTATGGCTCCAGTAACAGGAGGTCTGCTCCAGCAGCTACCTTCACACCTACTGCTGCAGGACTTCGCCAGGGCGAAAACTTAATATCTGACTTGCCTAGAGATATAAAATCATTGATCTCCCAGGCTATTTCACAGGGCATAGCTACAGGTTTGCAGCAAGCCCGTGCCCCAACTGCCCTGGTTTCTGAGCCCTCTGCCAGTTGCCAACAACACCTTCAGGCAACTGGACCGGCCCCATTGGCATGGCACCCGGTCTCCCAACCCCTCCTTGGATAGTGAAGACTCACTACAACTAGATGAGGGCCAAAGGGAGGCAGATTTATCCGAGGATGAGGGCTTAACCCCCGATGTTCCGGCCTTCACCGGACTCTTTCCTCCCGCCATCTTTAAGTCACTTTTGCATAAGGCAAAGGTGACATCTGGAATGGGAGTAGATTCCACCCCAAAGCCTACGGGCCTTCAGGGCCCCACCGAACATCTGTTTTCTGAGCCAGCCATGGAATAGGACCACAACTTGCACCACAACCTTTTACAGATGTGGTTCAAAAACAGTGGGCACAGCCGAGTTCCTTTCCGACTCCAGGCGGAAATGATAGACGCTTTTATAACGTGGCTCCTGATCTGGCTGAAGCTCTCCAGTTGCCTAAGGTAGATGGGCCCGTGGCGTCCCTCGTGTCTTCCTCCCTTGTGCCAGGTGACATAGTGGAAGGGTTAAAAGCTGAGGACAAGAAGGTTGAATTGACCTTGTGTAAAATGCACCAATCTGCAGCCTGGGCGATCAAGGCGGCCACAGCGGCCTCAGGATTATTCATCATTACAAGTTAGACGTGTTTGCTTTGGCGGAAGCATCCTTCGGATGGAGAGTCCTGCAAATAGTGCATGCGGATATGAGGACTTCCAACCAAGCGGCGACCCACCCTTAGATCGTCCGGCTTTGGTAAGTCCCATTCTTGGACTCTCCCGGGAGCACTCGGGAGAAGGGGCGTTGGTCCTACCTGATACGCCTTTTCTCTGAGTAGCTCCAGGAGAGTCCAATCCCACCCTGGCGACCGCTTGGTCTGAAGTCCAGGGGCTACCACTTAACCTTGTTGAGATTTGATTCACAGCTACGTCCTCCCCGAAAACGGCCAGAGAGGGTGACGGCGGGGCATGGCCACAAGTTTGACAGCTCGGTCTCTAGGCAGAACAGACGAGTCAACCCATTCTTGGACTCTCCCAGAGCTACTCAGAGAAAGGGCGTATCAGGTAGGACCAATGCCCCTTTGATTTTACCTCAAGGTAGCATTTTGGTGACTATTTTGGTACCACTTATTTGATCTTTGGAACAAATAAGTTCTCCCTCGGGACAGACAGAAAACAAGTTGAAGTCTCTTCAGAAGATACAGTAATAACTACCTATTTGGATTGCTTAAATTCATGGAAGATAAGGCTTTCTATGATTGTTAATTATGATTAACTTCAGGATCAGAGGCTGGGGAACTCAAATGAGATGCTGTTGTGGCATTTGCACTCTGCTTGGGGACTATTCCTTGCCAGCTGATTAACAACTCTGGAAAAGATTATTCTTTAGCTTGAGCCCAAAAGACAGTGAGTGAGAGAGGAATCTCACTTTAATGGATCAAATGGGAGAGGAGTGTTTGTTACTGAGGTTGTCAGAGTATGGCATTACAAAATACATGTATAACCTCACACAAAAAGGGAAAATCCATTAATTTGGGTAATTTGCATGGTATCATCTGCAAATGGCATGCATTAAATTGTTGTGAATGACATAAAGGGAAATTTGGTCAATTCCACATCAATTCCGTCAAGGTCCAATAAAATGAGTTTTCACTGTATATTAAAAATGAGAATGCTGCTCTTTTGACAGAAATCTGTTTTAGTCATGTTCTACTGTGATGCATACCATATGGTGGCACATCAGTGGGTTGTTATTGTTTGGCTATGATGTCCTTTCAATTCATTTTCTTAAATATGTGATTTCAGTCTGCCTACCTCCACACTTACGGAGCAGTTCTGTTAACAAACAGGAAAATGGAAACCTTTTCCATAATTGCATTCCAGCAACAGTGTTGTTTTTAATATATACCTTCAAAGTTTATTGTTGAAGATAAATACAAAATTGAAGAAAATGATATACATTTATTCCTGTGAATGAAAAGGCTGATACAGGTTTATTTTAAAGAAGATTGGCCATAGTAATAAATATATAGTTCTCCATAGTGGGTGGAGATAGCATCCAGGAATGGGTTAACTCCGTCTATGATCCTATTGGACTGAGTCTGCAACTTTAACGACACGCCTCCTCCTGTTGTCCCTCCAGCTTTTTGACTCAGTCGATCTTAGGACTAGACATGTCATCATGGTTCCCATTCCTGAATTCTATTTTCCACCTTGAATTGGCAAAGATTCTACAGAAAAACTTCTTCCCAGCAAGAAGGGCTTTGGCCGAAACCGCTGAAAGCCACGTGGCGGCGATTCTACGGACTTCCCGGCCAGTGTGAAGGGCTTTGCCCGAAACCACTGAAGGCCGTGTGGCGGCGATTGCTAAAGATTTCCTGCCGGCGTGAAGGGCTTGCCCAAACCCACCGAAGGCCGCATGGCGGCGTTTTTCTCATGGGATCTCCTTGCCAGCGTGAAGGGCTTTGCCCGAGCCCGCTGAAGGCCGCGTGGTGGCGTTTCTCACGGGATCTCCTTACCAGTGTGAAGGGCTTTGGCTGAGCCTGCTGAAGGCTGCATGGCGGCAATCCGGCTGGCAGAGACAGCAGATCAGGGCAGTGCCTACAAGTGCGCTCTGGAACGCTGACCCTTCTACGCACGGAGCGAGATAGCTGCGAGTTTCCTGGGATCAGGAGCAGCGGCAATTCCGGACAGCGCTCACGAGCCTAGCTCCACGGCAGCTGGTCCTCGAACTAGCGCAATTGCGCCTTTGGCTGCTACGATTGACCAGGGGGTGAGTGCCGATATTGGAGCTCCTAATTGAACATTGGAGCAATTTTAACTGCTTAAGGCTCGTTCCTGTCCCCCCCCCCACCTCAGAGCAGCAGTACCCGCCTGGGTGTGTCTGCCTAGCAGCCCGACAATATGGCGGATGCCATTTTGGAAACCGCTTCTTCTAAGGCGGGAAAAGCAAGGCCTTCCCATTCCTCCTCTACTGAGGCTGCAGGCTCCTCGGGATTGAGGCCTGCAAGAAAAAGGCATTCATCAGAACCTCGTGATTGCGGGCTGTCTTAAGAAGGCTTCTAAAGCCTCTAAGAGAGATGAGGAGAGACGGCAAAGAGCCCTGGACAGGGCAATTGCGAAAGCCCAGAGGGAGGCAGAAAGGAGGGAACATGTGCAGGCCCCTGAGAATCAACCCAGCTATCACCCAGTGGCTATCCAGTCCGCCCCACAACTCGAGGTTCAGGAGGAACCCTTATTATCTGAAGTCCTAGATGACCGTTATGCCCAGGCATGGTCACCAGATGGCGATGAGGTCCAGCCATCTACCTCCGCTTCCCTCATGCCCAACGTTCCTGATTTTTTTTGCCAGCTTTCCTGGATATGGGGCCTCTGAAATGCCCTTAAACCAACCTCCCAAACCCAGAGCTGTACGTGCTGAAGCTACGTTTACACCAATGGCTGCTGGTCTTTGATCCAGTGACCAGTCAAAGTCCTCTATTCCGGCCAACCTGGGAGCCCTCATATCTGAGGCCATCAGACAGGTCATAGAGGTGGGCATACGCCATAGGTCATCTCCAGAGGTTCATGAGACCCTTGGATCCCACGCTTACCAACAAGATCCCTGGGGTGTGGGAGAGCTATCCAGGGGAGCTATCCTCCTCAATCTCCTGGCCACTCTTCCTTATCTGCAGAGGACGCATATAAATAGAATTGTCTGATGATGAGGGCTTAATGCCGGATCAGCCCGCCTTTGTGGGTCTCTTTCGCCCCTCAGTCTTCAGATCATTGTTATTTAAGGCCAGGAATGCCGCCAACATGGGGCCCAGCTAGGCTCCACAAGACCACGTCCCGGGTCTTCAGGACTCTTCCGACCCACTATTTTCTGAACCCACAATAGAGAAGAAGATGATTCCCTCCCCCAGGCTTTTCCTGGATGTTGTTCAGCAACAGTGGTCTTCTCCAGGGGCGGGACCTAATCCCAATAGCCTGGATAGGCGTTACTATCACATGGGCCCGGACCTATCCAAAATCTTGGAAGTTCCCACTGTTGATGTTCCTGTGGCAGCTCTTCCTCATCTGTTCTGGTAGATGCCCCTCAAGACGCCCTACGGCTGGAGAACAAGAGATTCGAGCAATCCTTAGTCAGGGCTCACCAGGCGGTTGCCTGGGCAGTAAAGGCCTCCACGGCAGCCTCATTCTTTAATCTAGCCTCCCTTTTATGGCTAAAACAACTGCAGGGGACAATTCCTCCTGAGGACTCTAGGTCGCATCAGGACGTGAATAAAATAATGGCAGCCTTGGAATTCTCTGTGGACACTACGTTAAACACAGCCCACTTTGCTTCAAGGTCCATTTCTTCATCGGTGGCCTCCCGCCGCCTTTTATGGCTTCGCCAGTGGCAGGCGGATGCCAAACATAAATGGAAATTGGCTTCTGTCCCATATTCGGGGGACATTGTTTGGGGATTCCCTCAATCCTATTTTAGTAGAGACAAGGGACAAACGAAAACTTTTGCCGTCCCTCTCCAGGAGGACTGACTTTCGTCCCCCGCCTTATTTTCATTGCTCGTCCTTTCGAGGACAGGAGGGGGGTTCGGGATTCACCAGAACATCTAGACAATTTCCCCCCAGACAGGACCCTTCCCAGGACAGGGCAGGGAAAGGAGGACAGCGTTTTCCCCTGAAAAGATCTTTCCGGGTTGGAGGAAATCGTCCCTTCCGCCGTCAGAGGTGACTACTTAACAGACTGTCCCATTGGAGGTCGACTGGCCGCCTTTGCCAGCCAATGGGAGGAAGTCACCACAGATGCATGGGTCAGGGAGATGGTAAAATTCGGCCTCTCCCTAGAGTTCCTCTCCACCCCCACCCCCCGAGGTCGTCCATTAGGTGTCCTCTGTCGAGAGACACGGCAAAGCGGCTCCTCATGGAATCAGCCATAAATCATCTCCTGGACATTCAGGTGATCCAGCCGGTTCTATTCTGTTCTGTTCATAGTACCAAAGGCCTTGGGGGGATGGAGGGCAATTCTCGACCTCAAATGATTGAACCGTCACATTGTCTACAGACGGTTCAAAATGCATTCGCTCCAGACCATCCTAGGGAGCATACGGAAGGGCAATTTCCTCACATCGGTGGATCTCACAGAGGCATATCTACACGTGCCCATCCACAGGCAGTTCCTCCGCTTCTCTTACGTGGGGAAGCATTATCAATACCGGGCGCTCCTATTTGGTCTCTCCTCCGCCCCCGGGTATTCACCAAATTACTGGCAGTGATTGCAGCCCATCTTCAGTCCATATCCATCAGAATCCAATGCTACCTGGACGATGTCCTCATCCAGTCCGGGTCGGCGTCTCAGGCAAAGCAGGACTTGGCTCTCACCATTCGAGTCCTCCAGGACCACGGTTTCTCTATCAACCTGGCGAAAAGCCACCTGGTCCCAATGACACGCTTGCTCCACTTGGGGGCTATCATAGACTCTGTAGAGGGCATGGTCTTCCTGTCCGAAGAGCGACAAACTAACTTAAACTGGCGGAGCGCGTACAGGAGGATTGCGCTGCATCTCTGATCCAACTATCCCAGCTTTTGGGGAAGATGGTCTCCATCTTTTTCATCATACCATGGGTCCGTCTCCACAGCATGAAGCTGCAGTGGTTTCTTCTCCCGCATCAGAAGGCCGGCACCAGCACTTTGTCGACAAAGGTACTTCTGCCACCAATTGTGACTCAGTCTTTGAGCTGGTGGATGTCCCCGGCCATCGCACAAGGATCCCTCTTCAGGGAACCCCACCGCTTAACCTTAACGACCGATGCCAGCCTGTTCGGCTGGGGGGGCACACCTGCAGAACCTCATGGCGCAGGGAGAGTGGACTCAGAAGGACTTGAGCCACAATATAAATTGGCTCAAATTCAGAGCTATTCATCTGGCGCTTCTGAGCTTCGAGAGGGTGGTGTCCAACAAGCACGTTCTCATCCTCATGGACAACATAGCTGCCAAAGCCCACGTAAATCGTCAAGGTGGCACCCGAACCCGTCCCCTGATGCAGAAGGTGGAACGTCTGGGTCTTTGGGCAGAGTCTCACGTACTGTCCATTTGAGCAGAACACATATCCGGGGTGGCAATTGTGCAGGCAGACCACCTGAGCCAAACTACCGTCGACCACTCGGAGTTGCGACTGCACCCCTCCCTCTTTCGGGAGTTGACACAACGATTTGGATTCCCAATGGTCGACTTGTTTGCCACTCCAGACAACACTCACCTGCCTCATTATTTCACCAGGTTCGCGACGCCAGGGGCAGAGGGCGTGGATGCCCTCCGCAGCCCGTGGCCGGCGGGACTGCTGTATGCCTTCCCTCCTCTCCCGTTAATCCCGAGAGTCATTCAAAAGATGCTGGAGGAGAAGGTGGAAATCCTACTTTTGGCTCCCCATTGGCCCAGGAGGCCTTGGTTTGCGGACCTGGTGAGCCTGTCAGTGGCTCAACCCTGGAGGTTGCCGCACGACAGGATCTCCCTCTCCCAGGGGGCGCTGGAACACTCGGACCCTCAGTGGTTCCAGCTGACTGCCTGGAGATTGAGCGGAGCAACCTGAGCAGAGAACTCTTCTCCAGGGTCATCCGTACTATTCAGGCATCCAGACGTCCCTCTACCACATGAATATATGACTCCATGTGGAGAACATTTTGTTTTTGGTGCTCCAAGAGAAGACTGACACCTACTGAGGTTTCCTTACCGCAGGTTCTAGATTTTCTTCAAGAGGGTTTAGATAGTGGCCTAGCCCCTAACACCATCAAGAGGCAGGTAGCGGCCCTATCGTCGGTATTGACTATTGGGACCTTGGACTCCCTAGCCCAACATCCCATGGTCAGGCGATTCATATGGGGGGGCAATTAACATCAGGCCTCTAGTAGTCCACAGGTACCCGACCTGGGACCTGTCCAAGGTATTTAACGTTCTTACTGGAGCTCTGTTTGAACCCTTACAGACAGCCTGCCTCAGATACCTTTCATTTAAACTAGCCTTTTTAGTGGCAGTCATATCAGCTAGGAGGGTGCCAGAGTTGGTGGCATTGTCCATTCGCCAGGATCTCTGCGTATTCCACCGAGACAGAGTGGTCTTGAGATTGGACCCTTCCTTTGTCCCGAAAATAAATACCTGGTTCCATAGGGCCCAGGAACTTGTTTTGCCAAACTTCTACCCACAAGCAGTTCATCGACTAGAGCGGAAGTGGCATACATTAGATGTTAGACGGGCACTTTGTATATATATCAAGAGGACTTCCCACCTTAGACGTACTGAGTCCCTGTTTGTGTCATTCCAACCAGGCACACTGGGCAACAGGGTGACCCTGTCTACCATAGGCAGATGGATCAAGGCATGTATAGCCAAAGCATATGAGGTTCAGTCTTTACCTGCTCCTAGACCAGGGATCTGCAACCTTAAACATTCAAAGAGCCATTTGGACCCGTTTCCCACAGAAAAGAAAACACCGGGAGCCACAAAACCTGGATGGGCGTGGCCAACTCAACGTCACTCACTTCTACCAGTCACATGACCCGCAAGCCACGCCTACCCAGCCGGTCATTAGGGCAGAGAACCGGTTGTTAAAAAACACTGGGAACCACAAAACCCTTTTGACATCTCTCTCCCTCCCTCTCTCTCTCCCTCTCCCCCCCCTCTGTATCTCTCTGTCTCTGCCCTGGCCGCTTCTCCATCCCCCACCGTCGCCCTTACCTTCTCAGGCCAGGCGAGGAGTGACTGGGAGGGCGAAGGGCGGTGGTGGGATCACCCGACAGGGAGCCACAGCAGAGGGCCCAAAGAGCCACACGCGGCTCTGGAGCCACAGGTTGCTGACACCTGTCCTAGACATATTACAGCTCACTCCACTAGGAGTGCGGTGACTTCTGCGGCTTGGGCAACTCAGGCTTCGATCGAAGAGGTCTATTGAGCCGCTACATTGTCTTCCTTGACTCCATTCATCCGTCACTACAAACTGGACACCTTCGCCTCAGCCGAAGCAGCCTTTGGCACGTCCTGCAGAGGGTGCATGCGAAAGAGGGGGCCCCGGGCCTGACGACTGGCCACCTATAAGGACTGCCAAGCTTTGGTATGTCCCATTCCTGGATGCTATCTCCACCCACTATGGAGAAAGGGCATTGGTCTTACCTGAGACGCCTTTTCTCTGGGTGGTAGAGATAGCATCCAGCCCCACCCGGATTTCGGCCCGGCCCTGGGACCCTTCGGAACCATGACTTCGAGAATCCACGTCAGTCTGCAGCGATCTCTTTGTCACAAGCTGGAGGGATGACTGTAGGGCCGTCACTCCTCCAAGTTTCATTTCTCCAGAAGCCATCTAAACACAACTTATCCTCCTTCTACCTCTTTCAACCAAAATTTCTCAATACAACTTTAACAAATTGAGTTAAGCATTGAATGATTATCAATTGAACAATTAATAAATCAGGCACTAATTAACTGTAAATTGATTATATTATTATATTATATTTTTATTGATTTGATATTTTTCTATTGGTTAGATTGATCACTTGATTGGTTAGGTAATATTAATTAACTAAACATTGATTAATTAATTAAATTAATTATTATTTGATTGGTTATTTGATTGGTTAGGTACTATAAACTAATCACACTTTGATTAATTAATTTGTTAGACTGATATTAATTAATTAATTTGTAAGACACTATTTGATTATTGACAATGCCAAGCAAAAACTCAAAAAAATCCACAATCAAACAC
>QLTV01000436.1:422219-453568 GCA_003457575.1 Thermophis baileyi
TCAGCAACAGAGTGATCAATGCCTGGAATTCACTACCTGACTCTGTGGTTTCTTCCCCAAACCCCAAAAACTTTAACCTTAGACTGTCTACTGTCGACCTCACCCCATTCCTAAGAGGCGTGCATAAGCGCACCAGCGTGCCTACCGTCCCTGTCCTACTGTCCTATTGTCTTCATCTATCTGTATTCACTTTGATTATGTTTATGATTATACCTATACCTGCTATCTTGTACATGTTTGACAAATAAATAAATAAATAAATAAATAAATAAAATGTCGTTAAAGTTGCAGACTTTAATAGGATCATAGACGGAGTTAACCCATTCCTGGATGCTATCTCCACCACCCAGAGAAACGGCGTCTCAGGTAAGACCAACCCCCTTTTACAAAAAAATGTACAATGATTGGGATCTTACTTTTATTTCAATAAATAACAGGTTGTTTACTCAAATGAGATTCTGACTCAAGTGAAACTAAGCAGACCAGTCTTTCCATCATCAAACTATCATTCCCATTATTTGGGAATTTGAAAGTTTTTTTGCTAAAAAAAATAATAATCAAATATTTCTGATTAACATTAATCAGTATACAAGTAAGGGAAGTAAGCAGTATACAAGTAAGAACATTAAGCAGTATACAGGTATGGTGAGAGAAAACACATAGATTAAAACTAGATAAATTTCATAGCAATAGAAACTAGTCAGCAAGAATAAATAGACAATTGTAATAAGGAAGAGAAGAAATAACTGCAGCAGCCTCAAGGCCTACATTAGGATTACCGGTAATATTATTTAATTTATGTATATATTATGTACAGGTAGTCCTCAATTTACAACAGTTCATTTAATGATTGTTCAAAGTTACAACGGCACTGAAAAAGTGAGTTATGATAGTTTTTCCCACGTACCCCATTGCAGCATCCCCATGGTCATGTGATCAAAATTGCTTGGCAAGTGGTTCATATTTATGATGGTTGCAATGTCCTGGGGTCATGTGATCCCCTTTTGCAGCTTTCTGACAAGCAAAGTCAATGGGGAATCTAGATTCACTTAGCCATGTTACTAATTTAACAAATGCAATGATTCACTTAACAACTGTGGCAAGAAAAGTTGTAAAATGGGGCAAACTCACTTAACAAATGTTTCTGTTAGCAACATAAATTTTGGGCTCAACTGTGGTCGTAACTTGAGGACTACCTGTAGAACCAGTGGTAAGAAATATCATGGTCAAACTTGCATATCTCATCAAATGATTCAGAGGAATGAGGTCATGAGGACTCCAGGTGAACCTCCCAGAGTCATTGAATAAAAAACAGAAGTAGGCATCTCTTTGGGCCCATTTTTGCAGCCTTCAAATCCTATTGAACCATCTATTGCTTTTATTTTCAATTACATTTTTTGTGTCCTTTGCCATTCAAATAATAAGGGCTTAGGCCTTCACTAGACTTAATGGGAGAGATTGATAATCTCTCCTTTATAAATCTTATTGTCTTGAGATGGTATCATAAGCATGTGATCTTAACATTAAATTGGAGGAGTGGCCTATTAATATTAGCTGCGTCCATTGAGTGGTAACTTGAAATCATATCAGAAATCTTCTGAATCTAGTTACTATACTGATTGAATACAGAATACATAAATGTTAGGTACATGTAAGAGATATTTTGCAAATAATTATTAAAGTAATAGCAATTGAAGGGCTCAGACAGTTGGTTGACTTTGATACAGTGATTTTGAATAAAATCTTAATAAGGAACACATTGTGTCAGAAGGAAAAGTATCAGAGCTAAGGAAAGGTTAAAAACGGAGAAGAAACCAAACAAATTGAACCCAATGCATCTAAAAAGAGAAAGAGAAGCACAGCTGTAATTTAGCAGATTAATTTGAATTAATGTGTAGTTCTAAGTTGATTTAGCTTTGTGGAAGAATGTCTGCCTTTGACAGCATGAAATGTAAGAGACTTTGATACATAAACATGAAAGAGGTCTTACTGTCTTAGAATTTTTAAGACCATTGAACTG
Source organism: Thermophis baileyi (assembly GCA_003457575.1). Lineage (NCBI taxonomy): Eukaryota > Metazoa > Chordata > Lepidosauria > Squamata > Dipsadidae > Thermophis > Thermophis baileyi. The sequence continues at coordinate 424,240 of QLTV01000436.1, forward strand.
TATTCACATGTGGCATACAGTAATTGTGTGACTTGCTTTGTTTTGCTTTAACATGTTCTGTGAACCCAATCATTGTGATTTGTAAACTATGATTTATGGCTTAGCTTGTGGTGCAAACCCAATCACTTGTAACATCAATCATGCTTAAACAACCCTTTGAACCCAATATATGATCAGGTATTTTAGTGACATTGATTGCTTATGATTAAAAACTGAAAAACAAAAACAAACTTAAACGGACTTAATTACTTGAACTTCTAAGGTTCGTTTTATAAGTTTGCCCTTGTTTTCAATAATCATACTTAGATGCAGGTAGTATAATTTCAAACTATTTTTAAAATCTCTCTAATTAATTTGCATTTGATTAATGTGCAGCATTTACATAATGATTTGGCATACTGTACTTCAATGCTACATTGCGGTAGACATCGACTGAATTGGAATAGAAAGTATTACCATTGCAAAAAAGAAGAGCTGCAGATATATCAGTGTGTCTTATAATAACTGGGAATTGCTTAGCAGACCATATGCCTGCTCCTGATTAAAATTTGATATGTTATTTGGTTGAGGTACTAGCTGCCTAAGAAAAAAAAAAGTTAACATATAAGAGTTAACTGCAAGACCTTGGAGGTCTTCTAGTCCAACCCCCTGCTCAAGCAGGAGACCCTATACCATTTCAGACAAGTGGCTGTCCAGTCTCTTCTTAAAAGCCTCCAGTGATTCAGCACCCACAGCTTCTGAAGGCAAGCCGTTCCACTGGTTAATTGTTCTCACTGTTCGGAAATGTAGTAAATTTAATTTATTAAAATTAAAGTTAGGAAATTTAATAGTTCCAAATACATATTACTATGCCTGTAAAGCTCAATAACAAGCCAGCATAGCTTCTACCTTTGCAGGATGAAAGCTCAACAACATATCGTAATGTACATGCATTGAACAGTTCATGCTTTTGCAGCCAAACTTTCCTTAGTTATTCTACCTTGAAAAGAGTAGAATAGCCTTACTGGAAGCAAAGAATGTACAGATACCAGTAAACCATCACAGGGCTTCTCAAACTCTAAACCTGTTTAACTGACTCTTCCTCGCAACTTGCTCCACACAGCTGGGAAGGCACCTATGCCTTCAATTTCATTCATTACCGTTTCTTCAAGTCTCCATGGCTTGAAGGAATTTGAAAGAAAACAAGTTGATTGGATGCAGAAACATAACACACACACACACACACACACACACACACACAGAGAGAGAGAGAGAGAGAGAGAGAGAGAGAGAGAGAGAGAGAGAGAGAGAGAGAGAGAGAGAAACAGAGTGAGAGAGAGAGAGAGGAACAAACTGCCACTGTTTTGTTCTGAGTTGGAGATAAAGTGTTTCCCCCTCCAAATTTAGAACACTTAAAATGGCCTTTTCAGGTATATTAAGTTTTGCACATTCCCTGCCTTGAAAACTTTCCTATTTCCTACTGAAGCTAATAAGCATACATTCTTTTACCATCACTACCCCCTTCCTTTATTGCTGCCACCCCGTCAAACATTACATTTCAAGTTCCTTGAGGCAGGGACCTTATATTTTGTGAAATGCTATGCTTAATAACAATTTGACAGTGATGTAACACAGCATTTATTAGTAGTGATGCTAATACACAATTTCTCTAGTCTTTTGCATTATGTTTACACTCTCCTTGAATTAGCATACTGTAATATGGCCTTGCTGTTCCACACAGAGGTATTATTTTCTGCCAGCTGCTACAATCTGAAAAGAGTCCTTGTTTGGAATCATAAAGTATATAGAAAAAAATGACAACTAAATTTTATCTGAATCTTAAATTAATATCATTTTGCCTTCAGCTATCAGTTTAGTCCATGACCATAAAAGCCAATATCGAAGTAGCACTAAAAAAAGATGGGGTGCCCTGTGGAACAGGATAACGTTGTGCATGCCTACTCAGTAGTAAACCTTGTGGAATTCAATAGGGCTTACTTCAAGGTAAGGATGGATATGATTGTATTCTAAATAATTTTTAAATATCATGTATTTTTTGAGGAGGGCATGATTATATTTTAACAGTATAAGAAGTAAAAGATTGCACGCCACTCTTCTTCATTTCTAACAACACTTACTCTTGTGTGTGTCTGAAGAATCTCAGCTTTATCCTATTCAACAGCAATCTCAAGATGTTCATTTTGAATCATTCCACACTGCCCACCTGGTGGTTAGAGAGTGAACTGTTACTTTAAAGAATAGTTTAAGTAACAACCATGTTTGGGGCAGCAGGCTATTCTAGCAAAGAGAGCAGTACATGTTACAGGAGGGAGTCTATTCCGTATGCTAAGAGGGAAAATGCAGCTCACTGACTTGATGTTTTAATGTGTTAACTCCAGGGAGAAAATATTGTTTTGTGCAGGAAAATTGATATCCTCTGTGCAGATAGAGGACTGGACTTGCAAAGGATTCTTTTTCTGTTCCTCTAAAACCAAAATCTCTGGCAAGATGTTTGAAATCACCAGGACGCTTAGTGCTGCTTTGTTAAATAATGAGGTAATATTTTGTCACATCTTCTGGGCAGTATTTTGTTTTTCTTTTCTTTTTTCTTCTTCTCCATTTGCTTAGAAAGGATTTCATCCTCAAACTGAGATTTAAAAGAAAAGAACAAAAAAAAATAGATATCATCCTTCACTTTATTTCTAAGGACAATCCCTTCAATCATTTTGGATAGCAGGATTGCCTTTTATTTGTGGTTTTAATCAGCTGCTGTTGCCTAGGACATTATACCACGTAAGGCACAGAGTAGGTAGTTATTAACGCTGAATTGGCTTCAAGTATAGTCCATCTGGGCTGTGTGTGAGAAAGCTTGCTGGCGGTTCCTGATATTAAGATACCCGCAATCTTTAGGATGTATGCATGGTGGAGAGGGACACAGTGCTATGAGATCACTTCTTTTAAGGGAAACTGTCATTAATGAGTCCAGAAACTGCTCATTTATGGTAAGAAAGAAAGGGGGGGGGACAAGCAGTGCTGTTTCATTTTATTTTGAAAATGGATTAGCATTTTTGAGTCCAGTTTGCGGGGAGGGTGCTTGCATGAAATAATAGCTTTTCTTATTGATGCTTTAAAAAGATTTTAGAAAAAAATTATATGTTTACAAATTCTGTCCCGTTGGTCATGCAGTAGGCAGCTCCCCATCCTGAAAGATGAATAGACCTATTGGAAATCTGATAATAAGACTGATTCCTCCCCCAACAATAGAATAATGCATGTGTCTTTAATGAGAGGCCTCTATAGACACTTGTACATTTCTTCTTGTTTCCTTTAGGTTTATTTTTTATCTTTCCATGTTCTTTGTCTAGTTTTGGATGATAATGTACAATATGGAATACATGGGGGTTTTTTATATTGGCCAGACAGCTTTTTTTAATACTTTCTACTATTGCTGACTTTTTCAGATAAAAAGCTGGATCTTCTTCATGTCCAAATCATTATTGAATGCCTAAAGAAGTGTGTTGATGTGTAGGAAAGGTTGAAAATTCTTAATTCCCTGTTTAATTTTTTTAACCTCAGTGAAGGTTTAATTTAAGATTAGCATTACAAAAGAAACTTTCTCTGTGAACATATCTTACAATTGGGATGCATCTCGTTATGACTTCGAATTTATACTTCGTTTGTATATTTTGAATTTTCAGTTTTGAAAATGTTCAGTTAACTATCATTTATTTGAAGGAAACAATCAAAATTAAATGTGTAAGAGAAGGTAATGCAAGCTAGCAGTTATTTAAACTATTCACATTAACTTCTTCATTTTTCAGAAGGGGTTACTCAATTCTTTTAAAACTCATGTCTGCATTTTTTAAATTTTTATTATTACTATTGTTTAATAATACTGGGATGTCAATGGAATAAAAACTCATAATGTAGTCCATGCTAATGTTTTGCTTTAATATATGGAAAATTTGCTTTTCACATTACATGCTACTTCAGGTACTGTGTAATTTATATTTTTAATATAAGAATTTACAGAGCATACCTTTTATAAAGAATTGTTGATCCCAGTTAATATGAGTGCATTCTAATTAATTACCTAAGCTTTATGCTCATAGGATCATATAGATTGATTTGATGAAAGCAATTTTAATATGTCAAATTTGATTATATATATGTGTGTGTGTGTGTGTGTGTGTGTGTGTGTGTGTATGTATATGTATATATCTTGCAATTCTAGTTGTAGCTGGACTTTAAAAAGACTAAAGATTATGTGTCAGATCATTTTTACTTTTAGTTTTACATCAGAACAGTTATACATCTCATTAAAACAACATTTTAATTTCCTATATAAGCACACCGGCTTTATGAAATACATAGCAACATTTATTATAATTGTCATTTATTAAATATATAAGCTGTTATTTCTATATCTGAACATACCTTATACAGTTAATGTAAGTCGTGAATTTAGTAAACTAACGAGTAAAATAATTACAACAGACAGTAAGTTTTTTCATATTTTGAATCTGGAAACAAAATTAAATCTGCATTTGTCTGGAATTATAAGGTGGCTAAAACAGTCTTGATTTAAGAGGTATATTGAGATTGAAATATGATTGAAGTATAACATCTACAGGTCAGTGTGTTCATACTCTAGGTGTGGCCTGAATTTCCCCTCTGTGTATGTTGCATGTGTGGGGAGGTGTGGACAAAATCCATGCATTTGTAATGTTCTTCAACTGTCCCTTAATTACTAGACACAAGCTGCAGTTCAGAAATCTGGTCTCTGTTGTTGTAGAGGTCACCAAATCATTAACATTGTCAATCTGGCAGTAGCTAATTTCAATAGCACCTGATGTTGGAACGCCTCCTTTAGTTTCCCTAGCCAATCGCATCTCGCTTTCAGCTGACAGATGGTCCCATAAATGGATGTAAAAAGAAGAAGCTGCTAGCCAATTTCATCAAGGCTCTATTCAGTTGCTATCTACATTCTAAATTCAGGGGGCTTGAGGCAAAGTGCTTGGGTTTGGGTTTTCTTCTTTTGCTGCATCATACATCTGCCCTGTATATTTTGTGGATTTTTTTTTAAAGATACAATAAAGCATTTAATTCCCTGAAACCATATCAGATCTTTAGAGGAATTGAAGCCTTGCAGGACCCATTATTTGCCATTAAGAATGGTTATGGTAGGTATTAGTAGTTTTTAAAATTTGTTTGTTACAGCAGTCTTTCATAATTTGTGTATAGAACATATCCCTTTCCACAAGTCTGTGTTTATATCAGTCTGTGTTATCACATTAGTTTAGTTTGCTCCCCTTGGTTTGCTGGTTAAATGTCTTTCTCCTGTCATTTCACAGCTTTCCTTTTTTTTTTCCACATATGTAACTACTTGCCTAGCTTTTAATAAAGGGTAGTAATGGTGTATTTTTACCATTTAATGTTGGTTATAATTTTTGCTTTAAATATACCCAAGATTGCATTGGACAACAGAAATGCTGAAGGGAGGGGGCTGGGGTGGTATAATTTCCCACATTCACATGCGGGTAATACATATGCAAAATGGAATCCTTCAAAAAGAAATTATATAGAGAGGTAGTGCCTTGAAACAGATACTGTTTTGGTTTGGTGTATTGCGCAGTAGACAACGGTAATTTTTTAAAAAAGATAATGATTTATAGGAGCTTCAATGCTGCATATTGTATTTCAAAGAGTTTCCTGTCATGACCTCATAAAAAGAGGAGGCGGCTTGTATGTGTAGCAGCGCCTAGTATATGCCGATGTGTTGCATCGTTGGGCAGGAGTTCTGTAAGAAGGAATGTCAGCTTTTACATAACATTCTTTTTGCTTTTGACACGGTGAGGGGCTGCAAGGGTCCATCTTTGTGATCACAGATGGAGTGGAATGGCTTGAAAATGGTAAGTGAACGCTAGGAACACGCTGCTTTGAGGCTTTGTGCGGCTTGTGAATTGTGCTTGCTTAGGATAGCAGATTGTGAACTATAAATAAAATTATAGGCTATTTTGGATTTTAATGAGGGCACCTGAGCATGTAATGTGTATGTACAACTATTGTATAAATACAGACGAGTGTCATGGCATAGAATGCTTCTTTTGGTAAGCAGGCATTGGGGCTGATCGCTGCTGACAGCCACGGTGTCTTTGTACTATATGCTCAGCATATGATGCCCTTTAATCTTCATTTGTGCTACGCAAGTGATAAGTTGAACAGGAATCTAATGACTACATGGACTGTTTCAGTGGAATCTTAAGGCTGCTGTGAAACAAGAGTGCTTTCTTTTCTGTGGAAGGAAGTTAAATCTGTTAATGTGATAGTAGTATTTCTATTTTTAGCATATTCTTTTGCTAAAAAAAAAAATCCAAAACACTCTGATTTTTTCCCCTTGCTCCCACACCCTTTCTTGCTGTTATTGCTGTTCTTATAGATTGTGCAAAATGGCTAGATCAAATGTAGACTTTTAAGTCTTGGCAGAATGAAGCAAATCATGAGGATGGAGGAAAGAGTAGAAGAAAAAAGCATTAACATTCAACTCATCCCTCCTACTTTTGTTCAAATTAAATATCTTACAGGCACCCCCCTCCCCACCCCCCGAATATATATTATAAACTCAGAAACAAAGCTATGGTCTTTTGCCTATTCTTGTAGGATTTTCTTTGTCTAGCTGCTTGTTTTGATGGGTGTAAAACAAATAAGATTAGACTGAGCAGCCGAACTGAAAGCGATAGCTGGAGGAAAAGCCAGTGAAAGGTTGCCCGGGAAACGAGGATAGGGGAAGCTGAGTGGGGGAGCAGGTGGCAATCATGTGGGAATACTGCAAACACTGAAAAAAACAAATTCTGGGTCTACCTCAATTATCTTTGCTGTTCTTTGTGGCAGCCACAACTTTATTTTTTCTATATGAATAAACATTCAATTTCTCTCTTTTTAAATTGGTTTATACAGATATATAGATATAACCCACACAGACATATATGCCCATACAAGCACATATCGTAACGTGGTATCTGTTCTTTTTCTGCATTCTTTCTTTTTCTAAGGGTGATGGGGGTTGTTTAACCATTTTATTTCTGATATAAATTCTATATACACGAATATACATTGAGGACAGGAAATAGTACATTGTAAAGAGAGATGCTGAATGGAAATAGTTGATCTGAAAATTCATTCTCAAAGTATTCATTAAATGTCAGTTCAGAACAGTAGAGAAACTTACTCATAAGCATAGAAAATGTATGAAAGTATTGTGATTTATATGTGGCATGAAATGCCATGACTTTTTTAAACTGTTTATTAAACTTTCTATCCTATTTAATTTTTATAGTATCACTAAACTATATCACACTGGTTAGGCTTGGCAAATTTCACTTTTCACTTAATATATCCTAAACTTGCAAGATGGACTTAAGTATAAATGCTATAAAATTTGTAAAATATGCAAAATTCACATTGTTTTAAATCTGTTCTGTAGAATAATGCTTCTTCATTTTTTGTCGAAAGAGAGATTGGCCTTCTGTGTAAGAAAGGCAAGTTATGGAGATTCTGTAATCTCTGATAATCTTTTTTTATATAAATGCCTATAAATATTTTAATTTGTCTAATTTTCATACTGCATTTAAATTATCCAGCACCTCCCCTCACTACATTCATCTTTGAATAGTTGCAGCAAGCAGTTCTATTGTTTTATTATTCTCCATATTGCTTCTCCTGCTCTATTTTCCCCTTTTAAATCTATTGGCAAAAGTTTGCAGTTTGTTTTTCTTTCACCATCCTAATCCCAAACTCTCATATATTCAGCTGTCCAGAAATTAATATAATACGGATAGGTTCTAGATATTATGCAGAAATAGATTTTTCAATACATAAAAACCTATGAATTCTCTTGATGCAAGAAAATTTCTATAAAATCAATGAATTATTTACTATTATTATAGCACTAAGACATTTATTGAAAAACTGAAATGGGTGAAATGTAAATAGTAAGGTATGTTGTGGATGTATAAACAGGTACGTTCTTCCTACTGTTCTATACTTAACTAATGAAGTTGGTACATCTACATAGAGAGATGTTCTTATTGCTGAGCAAACATCCTTTCTTTGGTTTATTTCTCCTTTCCCCCCTGCGCGCCCCCCCCATTTTTTGTAAGTATCTTACTATTGTTGAGCTCTGTTAAATTAAAGAAGGATCAAATAAACCTCTATTGGAAAATTATTTTTAAAAAGATATTTAATAAATAGCTTCAAAGGAATGGCATGGTTATATTCAGTTCCTCATATGCAATAGTTCTGAAAATCAAACTTGAACTTTGCTAGATAGTTTTACTCTTCGGGTACCTTAAAATATAACTCCTGAATAATTTTCATTTCTTTTTCCATACTGTGGTCTCCCTGAATTATGCTTTTCAAACTTAGAAATACTTAGTGTGATATCATTGTTGTGAGGAGTTGCTCCATATGTTGCACTGTGTCTTCTTTTTGCTTGGCTTGTGGAGAGCTTATGGTTCTAGGTTATCAGGACCACTGACTCATAAAGTAACTTGATATGTAGGTACTAGTGGGTAATTCTTGCATTTCATACAGATCTTGAACAACATAATGGATGAGCTACGCTGAATGTACTTGGAATGAATAAATATACATGTTTAGCATGGAGTCTCTCAATTTCCTTATTGTATGGTATTTACTATGTGATTATACGCCTTTGACTTTGGGGCATCTGACAGAATACCCTCTAATACACTGGCAAATACTGCAATGCAGTATTTTTTTCAATGTCATTGGGGTTTAGGGGGAGAAAAGTGTTGCTAGAAATAATATGCTAGGCTGAATCATTGATGGGATCAATTTCTTTAAAATTGGCCGGTATGTTTTGGAAAGGAAATTATCCGTCTTCTGCTTCTGCTCCTGCTCCGGCTCTTCTCTCAGAGATATTCGAAGACTGAGTGGGGTGTGCATACCTCTGTATGTATGTGAACATGTGCACGTTTGTGTTTCTGTCATTTACTGTCATTTAGTTGAATAAATCTCAGTACACTGGGTTGTCTTTTAAAATAAAGCTGCATAAAATATAATTGTGTGTGTGTGTGTGTATATTTATATATGTGTGTGTGTATATATAGATATATATATATACACACACACACATACATACACATACCTGTGTAGATATATATAGATATAGATATTACCACTTTTTAGAAGGTACCAGTCCTACGTTATCATAAGAAAAAAAGTTTTTTGTTTTTTGTTTTTTAAAATGCATTCATTTACTGTGCACTGGTCATGCCAGCAATACTCAAATGTATTGCATGTTTATATTTTATCTTATTTAATCTGCAAAACACTTTTGGGAGCTAAAGATTTTTATAGGTCACTATCTGTAAAGAAATCAGGGACAATACATTTATATATTATGGCACAAATTGATTCACTTAGCTATTAGGGAAAAATAAAAGATAAAAATGAAGAACTAAAATTGATTAGTCCATGAAAAAGAGAACAATGAATTTTGACTTGGGTTAGAAATGTGTGTGAAGCTTTTGCTTTTCTTATATTAAAAGATTATTATTTACCCCTTCCCTTTAAATAATACCCTGAGGAAACAAAAACAAAGATTTGTAAAACATTTTGACAATATATAATGTAAATGCATTGGCTTTTTTATGAAAAAGAAAGCCATCTTATATATCAAAAGGATATATTTCATATTAATTACAATTTGAACAAATGGTTCTGCAATCTTATATTCATTAAAAGTAAGGCAGTTAATTTTATTTAATAACTAGGGTAGATTGCTTTAACTAGTGCACAGTTTGTGCCTATGGGATCCTGTAAGAAATAAAGAGGGAACTGAGGGTAATACCTGTCCATTAATTGAACTTTTTATTATAAATAAGGTAGTAATCGCAGAGCTGACAAATGTTGAAAAGCAAAAAGAAAGTCTAAATTAAATTGGATAAAATGGCAGTGAGAATGTTGATGAAATAAGGTCAACTAAAGGTTCTGTGTTTTTTATTTGTGTGTGTTTGTTTTAGAAACACTGTGCAAAGCTGGCTTTGCCTGTATTTGGGATCAGGAAATAGGTATAATCCTGAAGTGCTCCTTTGTTGGTAAGGTGAATGCAATGGCTAGTCCTCTACTATGATGTACAAATGAGATGTCCATGGCCAGGCTTAAGAGGTATTTTAATTTAAAATCATCTTATATAACTAAAATAATATAAAAGAATCCAGTCAGCATATGCATATCTATGTAATTAGGAGCATCAAATTTGGTATTACAGTACCACAGTACAGTGTTTCAGGTGATATTTCAGTTTTGATAATAAAGAGGAAGTTCTTTGTGCTTTGACATTAATGCAAATAAATATGGAAATTGTGTAATCATTTGTGAGGCTTCAAGAAAAATCCATGCAAAGCCTTTTTTTTTGTGTGCGCTTAAGTCTGAGTTTTAATGCAGGACTGTGATACCAGTCGAACATTTCCTGTTGCCAGAGAGCTTAAATTGCAGTGCCTTAGGTATAATTGTTTATGATTAACATAGCATTTAGACACTCGTCTCTTTTATTACTCCTTTGTGATCAGATATTGCCCAAAATATTCCAGTATTGGGAAATTAGAAAATCTTTGAATGAAATAGATACTTAATTTGTATTTTAACAATCAGAATACTTCATTGCTTAGCGATTTTGACATCTGTCGGCCCTGTATAATTTTTTTCTGAAAAGTTTTAGAGCATGTTTATTGAGTTGAGTCTGAAAATTATAAAACCACTTTCATTGAAATACCTTTCATTATCAGGCTTAGTACTTACTAAACCCGGCTGTAACAGTCTTCTGTTTAAAGTGATAAATAGGAGATAAAATCTTTCTCACATCTTCTGTACAATGTTTTATTTTTATCTATTTTTACAGACTAACAATAAAAATTATAATTTCTCCAAATCACCCCCTCACCCCCAATTTATTCTAGGTCTAATTGTTTGTGGCTAAAACCCAAATGTATTGAATTATAGGAAAGATGAGCTTCTAAAGTGTCACTTTTTCAACAATTTCAGGTCATATACATTATAAAATAAATGGTTCTAGAAACATTTTTTTCAAAACAAATGATAAGGCTTCTAGTGTGTGGAAAGCATGAATGTTCTTTTATAAATGCTAAAGTGTCATGATAATTAAGAATGGTGTATAACACAAACATAACATAATATTGTTTAAATCTCATTGACCTTGATATTTGAAGCATATTCTAGTCAAGACTGAATGTCAAAACAAACATGTTTCAGTACTGTATTCTCTCCCCCCCCCCCGGTAGACCTGTAATATTAATTTTAATTCCTTCTAGAGTTAGAGAAAAACTCTCACTGGCACCTTCAGAAATCTTTTCCAAAATCTGTTTCAATGTTCAGGTTATTTTAAAATGATCAAATACCAAATGTTGTACTAAGGTGAAATATAAAAGTAAAATGCCAAGAAAAAAGGTGAAACCATATAAAATGAAATTATTGAATTACTTTCACCAGTAATCGTGATGTGAAAGAATCAAATGCACCTACAAAGAATTACGTGCCTATCAATACTGCTTTAAATTAACTAAATCTACATATTTAAAGAAACTTCAGATAACTACACTTTCCATTCCCATTGTATTGAAAATTGGATTTATGAATTTATTTATTTATTTATTATTTTATTTATTTATTTTGTCAAGCATGTATTATATAACAGATATAAGTATAAACATAACTATAAATACATGGAATGGATATGAATAAAAGGGAACATTAGGACAGGGATGGTAGGCACGCTGTTGCGCTTATGGAATATAGACTCTACCTATAAGCATCATATAACAGCAAAGGAATTAAAAGCAATTGTTAAAAATTCACTTCTAATTTATCTACAATTTTTAAGATTATTCTACTTATATGTATTATTTGTACTTGTTTCCATGGGTTGTGTGAGCAGTTGTTTTCAAATGCTCTAAGTCTTAAAATAAAGCTAACTTTAAGGTTACACATATTTTTGTGTTACAGTGGTCTCCTGTTTGGCCTATACTTCTGCATAAATGTGTACTCACAGTTTTGTATCTGATGATTGATTGCACAAATATAGAAGTTTTTTACTAATATATGTCAAGGGTATATGCTAAGCAGTACATGTTTAGAAAAATGTTGCATATGACACTTATTATTAAATGAAAATGCCTTTTTTATTTTTCTTCCTCTCAGAACAGCTATTCTGTGTAAATTCACTATTGGACAGATCAACACAATTGATATACTGATATACATGTACTAATTGAAACAGCTGTGACCATAGAGGAAAATAATACAGTTCTGCCTGATATCATATGATTTTAAAATACTTTTTTTAAAAAGCCATTATATTATCTCCTTATACTGAAAAAAATTAAGTATAGTTAATGATTGGTTATCAAGTTTGAACATTCAAAAAGCATGGTATATATAATATCAAACTGAAAATCTGAAAAATGAACATATTTTAATATCCCTTTCTTCTAATCCTAGATATGATTTGTGCGTTTAATATTTCATGAACTGGAAAACAGAACTTAAGGTTTCACTATCATTGTTCTTATTCAAAAGTAGTTAGATGTGGATGGATGAATTGTGAATTAGCAGCATAATGAATAGATTAATGAAAAATTGTGGGTTTTTTAAACCATAGTTTTACAGTTTCAGTTTGATTTCTCACATTGCCATATGTATGCAACAAAAATCTAGTGAAGGAATATGAAGGAATATGCATTCTTTCACATAGAAAAATAAAACAGAATTTCCTGAAAATACAGGTAGTCCTCAGCTTACGACCACAATTGAGCTCAAAATTTCTGTTGCTGAGAAAGTTGTTAAGTGAATTTTGCCCCATTTTACGACCTTTCTCGCCACAGTTGTTAATTGAATCACTGCAGTTGTTACGTTAGTAACACGGCTGTGAAGTAAATCTGGATTTCCCCATTGACTTTGCTTGTCAGAAGGTTGCAAAAGGGGATCACATGACCCTAGGACACTGCAACTGTCATAAATATGAGTCAGTTGTCAAGTATCTGGGTTATGATCATGTGACCAAGGGGATGGTGCAATGGTTGTAAATGTGAAAAATGGTCATACAATCACTTTTTTCAGTGCCTTTGTAACTTCAAACTAAACAAAATGTTGTAAGTTGACAACTACCTGTAATAGTATACAATGTATAAGGCCAGTTCTAGGCCAGTCCATTCCACAGGTACATGCAGGAAGCATCCACAATGGGAGGGAGATGACCTCGTTCCAACCCATATTCTGAAATAATAAAAATGACTCTTAAGAGTCACATTTTGCATGCATAGACTAGGCTTGAGCTGATGAAAGTGGCAAATAGTGGTAATCTCCCTGCATTTTTCTTGCTACAGTCCTTATCTCTCTTACTTAAATAAAACGTGTAAACAAGAGAAATGGACAATAAATTAATGATGTTGTTTCTGATTGTCTCTAGCAAAAATTTAGTTTTCATGTTTTCCATTTTCATCTATTTTATGGTGTACAGCATCATAACCTTTTATAACACTGACATTAATTCAGCAATTATCTAAACAGAAGTTATTCTGTATTTTATTAACTGAAATCCTGATAGGACAGAATTTCAAATAAGGAAGAAACTACTGTATGTATAATTATCTTTCAAATATACTCCAGTTCTATAAAATGTACGTGCAATTTATCTGAAGTTAATCTTTTTAACTATTATAGCTGTTCAGTTCCCGCATAATTATTTGCTTTGATTATGTGAACTTAAGTTTTAATATTTCAATATTAAAATTAATATTGTTAGCGTTTATATGTAATTTCATGTACATACAGTATTTAGGAGCTCTTAAGAATGAAAATATGCAGTTTGCTACTAATCTTTATTTTGCAATACTGAGTTTTCTTTTGTTGAAAAATATATTGGAAGACTTTATTTCTAATATGAATATTTGCCTCAATATCACTAATCATTTATAATGTTTTTTGTTTTTTATTTTGTGTGTGTGTGTGTGTGTGTGTATTGTATTATTACAAACATGTATTTTACAGCAGTGAAATCTTTTATTTATATGCAAACTATACATTCATGTAGATAACACCTGCCTATTTAGCAAAATGCAATCTATTGCATTTTGTCCCTAGAAAGGGACAAAGTTAGTAGCAATTACAGAGCTTCATTGTTCCTCTAAATCAGTGATGGCGAACCTATGGCACGCGTGCCACAGGTGGCACGCGGAGCCATATCTGAGGGCACATGAGGCGTTGCCGTATGTCAGCTCCAGTGCGCATGTGTGTGCTGTGCAGCTGATTTTCGGCCTTCCGGAGGGTGGGGAAGATCATTTTCGCCTTCCCCAGGCTTCGGGAAAGCCTCCGGAGCCTGTGGATGGTGAAACACGGACCCAACGGCCCAACCGGAAGTTAGGAAACGAACTTCTGGTTGGGCCGTTTTTCACTCTCCCCAGGCTCCGGAGGCTTTCCTGAAGCCTGGGGAAGGCGAAAATGACCTCCCCACATCCTCTGGAAGGCCGAAAATCAGCTGGAATCCGTTCCGGAGGCTTCAGTGAGTCCTGAGCGCATGTGCGGGGGGCAGCATGGGGGTTGTGCGCGCATGTGCAGGGGGCATTGCATTATGGGTGTAGGCACGTGAGCGTGCTATTGCGCGCGCGTGTGCCCTTTTGGCACCCAAGCAAAAAAAGGTTTGCCATCACTGCTTAAATCCTTTCGGTTCTTTGACCTTGAATTTAGAAGTTTGCTAAACTATGTTTAAACCATACCTATTCCATATATCACTGTTGTTTTGCCTATAGAATCAAGAAGGGCTTTTACGGTGATGCACTAATTTTATCTATTCCTGAGAAGTTCACATCTATCCATTTCAGAGAAGCAAGGATATCAAGTTTTTTGACTGGGCCAAGTTGTCAGATTCAAACCAAAAGTTGTAGCAAAACTGGAACCATAGAAGAAAATTTAGCAGAAAAAAGTATAGCGGGTTAGGGTTAAAAGACGAGTTTTCAGCATTACTTTTATGGAATATTTATATCTGCTTGCATTCATTTTATTTCTAATTCTCTTTTGGTTTGATTATTAGCTTTGCTATACAAATTTAACTCATACCTATTTTCTCAAATCCTTACTTTTTTGCCATGTATGTATGTATGTATGTATGTATGTATGTATGTATGTATGTACGAGTTTGCTCTAGTGGTTAAGAAACCAGGCTAGAAAGCAGTAGACTGTGAGTTGAAGTCCTGCCGAATCCTGCCTTAGCCATGAAAGCCAAATGGGTTGACTTTGGGCCAGTCATTCTCTCTCAGCCCAAACCATCTCACAGGGTCGTTGTTGTGGGGAAAATAGGAGGAGGAAGGGGTGTTGGATATGTTTGCCACCTTGAGTGGGATTTAGATAGATAGATAAACAGGCAGAATCCTTTTTATCTTTGTAATTCCAGTGTTAGGTTTGTAAAAACAGTATGCACTTCAAAACCACCTCGATATGATAAAATGGGAAAACTGAGGGTTTTAGACACAGGACACAAAAGTCTCCTGTTCTAACATGGTCAAGTTCCAAGTGAGGAAAGTATCTCTCAGTTCAAGAACTGGAGGTGACAACATAACTACTTGGCTTCTTTCATCTGCAGAAGCTCCACCCAGAACCCTGGAACTCATGTAAGTTGGATGAGAAAGTAAAGGGAGCTGACCGACTTGTATTTGAGACAGCCCTATGGCCCACTTCAGTTTACCTAGAAATGGCTTTCAGAATCTGCAGAATATGTTAGTTCCGAGCATGAGAAATTAATTTCTAGCATTTTTCCCTGGAAGCAAATGACTTGCATTTTACAACTGAAATCCAAATGGGTTTCTAGTTTCTGTATAAATGACAGATTGCACCAGTTCCTATTTAGTATTGTCCAACCATCCTTGTTCTACAGAAAGTATAGGTAGGGTTAAACGTTTGGATAGGTTCTTCACTTTCACTGTCCTTTTTAAAACTCCTCCATATACCATTTAACATCTCCTGGTTAGTTGGTTGTTTTGCTAGCAGATTTTTCTGATGAGAGATTTCTAGGAACAATGAGCAGAAAGGTATTTTCACTGTTCTAGCCTATGCATCTTTGAGTGTTTGCATATTTTTAATATATGTGGGTATAACCTGTATACTGTAAAACACAAAAGTGGGTTGTTTTTTTTTAAATCCTTGAAATCTTTCAATTACCCACACCATTCTGCCAGAACTGCTGAAGCTTCTTAGTAACTCTTATTAGTAAAAGTCAGCAAATATCTGAGCAGTCACTTTTTTAAATATCATTTCAAAGTCTTAAGTTTCATTGAATTTTAAATATTGTAATTAAATGTTCTAGTGGTCACTACTAGAGAGTTTTTTTTTACCCTTGTATTTTACTAAAATAATTAGCACCTAATTGTTTAAACAGTCAGCAATAATTTCCTGTTCTAAGTAAATTATTTTAATCTTAGGTGGACCCAAAGGTGCTTTTTTCAAGAGGCAACTGGACTTTCTGGTTTTTCTTTGAAGACATTTCGCTTCTCATCCAAGAAGCTTCTTCAGCTTTGACTGGATAGTGGGGAATGGAACCATCCAGTCAGAGCTGAAGAAGCTTCTTGGATGAGAAGTGAAAACGTCTTCAAAGAAAAACCAGAAAGTCCAGTTGCCTCTTGAAAAAAGCACCTTTAGGACAACCATGACCTGGATGACTGAGAATCTCCATAGACAATCTTAGGTGGAGTTAGGGTCTTCTTAATCAACAAATGTTTATTATCAATTGTTGTATTCTTTTGCATTCTTACCTGTCCAGTTGGTTTCTCTATTATATTTAACTATAGATTTTCCTCTTTTGTTCTGATATTGCAAAACTTTTATTTTGAGTCTTGTTAAATGTTGTACACTTGACTTAAGAATGGAATCATATTCCCATGTCAATGTGAGACCAGGTAGGATTTGTTATGATATTCATTAGGTGTTAGGTGTGTTATGAGTGACACAATGAGCATCACTTTGCCAGGATAGTATGTCCATCATTATTTCTTTGAGTTCTTATATAGTTGTTTTTGTGTCATCAGAGATAGTGTTTGGAAATTACAACCCCCTTTTTAATTATTTTCTATTTTTCCAAGCATAGGATCCACTCCAATGATTCTTGGTCTTTGCTATTTAATGTCCAAATTATTCTAGGAGTATTACTCCTAGAATTAGGAGTATTAGGTATTACTTCATCAGATATTGAATAGTTTGTTCTTCTTGCAACCCAGTATATTCTTAACAATTTTCTTGAAGGGCATAATTTTTTTTCCTTCTTACTTTCTGATATCCAGTATTCATACCCAGTATGTTACATTTAGAAACCATAGCTTGGGCACTGTGTACCTTTATTCTCCTTGTGATGTCTCCGTAGTTCAGAATTTTCTCTTTCTGGGTCATATTCTTTTTCCCAAGCAGGATATGTCTCTTTATTTCCTGGTTACAAAAATAACCTAGTTTTTATGAAGCAATAAAATGTTATCACTTTCGTGAAATATCTGAGGGTCTGGTTGATAGGTAGGCTTGGGAGAAGGATTCGGATATTGAAAGACCAATGATTTATGAAGAAGAAATTGGAAGAGCCCAATCTTAGCACTGAAGAGAGAGAGGTATGGTTGGGCAGGATAGCCTTAGATTTCAATAATCCTATTGCCCCAAATTTGTGTAACCCTTTGTGTAAGAGGGAGTTGTAATAATTGTTTCATCTTCATTTCTATTTTTTGATATTATAGATATATCTATTTGGGGCTTTTTGGAACATTCATTGCCACACTTTGTTGCTTTTGTGTTTGTTTACTATAATATGGTTCTCATCTAGTTCATAGTATTCTAATGTCATTAATCCAAATCCAGTTATTTGTCTAGCTGTATGCCCATTGTTTTATTCAGTAAATATAGTTAGGTTATCTTTCTTCCAAAGCGAGATCATAGTTGCCAGAACAATGCTAGAAATCCTTAAAATTATTATTATTGCGGTTGGTCACAGTCAGTCAAATGTATAAACTGGGTTTGGCACTTTCATCCATATGTTGAATTCTGGCATAGGCAGATGTTGCTTGATAGTGTTAAAGGTATCATCACAGTATGTAACCTGTTCCAAATAAAGCTGACTTTTGCAATTGATTGATGGTGATTTGTCAATGCCAATGGTATTCAAGTGGTGCTTCAGATGTTTTGAAATTGCACCCAAGACACCTATTACTATCTTTGATTTCTTTTGCCAAAGTCATTCTATTTACAGGTCTTTATATTTTGTTTTTTTTCCTCTTTCTCTTTTCTTCTGCTGTCTCTAGTACTGCCGTATCCACTGTCCAGATTTTTTTTCTCTTATTGACAGTTGTTAAGTCTGGGATATTATGTGGCAGGTATTTCTCTATTTAAATTCTAAACTCCCAGAGCACTTTGGCTTCTTCATTTTCTATTACTTTTGTATATTTTGTGGTCCCACCAGTTCTTGCTTGCAGGAAAATGCTATATTATTCACCATATATATCCTGTGATTGCTTTAGGGGTGATGATACTATTGTTATTATAAAACAACATTTGCATTGTATTAATTTGACCATACATACACAAATTAAGTATTGCAGTATTTTGTAATCTTTTATGTTTGCCTATCTCTTAAGCATATTCTCCATAGTATCAACGGGAGAGTCCAGGATGGGTAGCTCTAGCCTCTTAGCTCTATGACTGAGTTGAAATTCTGAGGACCGCCTCCCTGTTAACGGTCCCCAGTTCTTCAACTCAGTCTCAGCTCTGTGGACGCTCCTGTTTTGGCTCCAGAGAGCTTCTGAGGAAGAGTTTTTGAATTTGGACTGCTTTACTAAAAATCCCTGGTTTCAAAAGTGAACAATCTACAACCCTGTCAGAACTGATCAGCTGTTTGGCGGGGAGCTCTGCAGCGGCGGCTTGAGTCGTGGTGGCGGCTGTGATTTCGGGCGGCGGCCCGCTCAGGCGATCACCACCTCAGGCATTAGCGTCGGCTCGGCCATTTGAGCAAGCTTTGCTGAGCCCTGCATCGCCAATTTCGTATTCAGACCTATCAGCTGTTTGGCGGGAGCCCCGTGGCGGCGGCTTGAGTTCGGGCGGCAGCCCGCTTCGGAGTTCTCCGCCTTTATCGGCTGCTCCACCATCAGCACAAGTACAGCCGATCCCGAACAGCTCTTGGCACGGCCCCTTGGCTCTCTGCATCGGTGGATTGAAGCTTGGATGGGTTGGCCATTTTGGCACCATTTTTCGAACAGCTTGCAGCGGCCCTTTCAAGCAGGCAAAATCCGAGGACTGTGACTAGTGGCGAGCCCTGAATCACGAGATGCGGCTGTGGGAAGGCAGCAATTTGGCGTGGCCCCTTGGCTCTCCGCGTGGCTGGATTGCAGCTTCGAGGGTTCGGACATTTTGGCGCCATTCCAGAACGGCTCCAAGCGCTTCCCGACGGCCATTTCTAGCAGACAGACCCTCGTTCATTCCGCTTTCTCGGAGAGGGGCCTGGAGTCCCTGACCGTTGCTACTGTCATACTCCCCCTGCCAGGGAGCCGCGGCAGCAGCGCTATCACATCAGACTGCCTTTAATCACCTAGCGGCAGGAGTGGGTTCTAACTTACCTCGTCGCCGGTTCACTTCCTCCCACGCCACGTGGACGTGCGTGCACATTGTGCACGCTCGCACATGCGCGCACTTTGTGCACGCTCGCACATGCGCAGTGCCAAAAACCCAGCTTCTGCGCATGCGCAGAAGCATAAAACAGCTTCTGTGTGTGCGCAGAAGCCAAAAACAAAATGGCGCCACCTACAGCGCCGCTGAGAGACCCTGTTTGTGGGCGTGGCCAGCCGGCCATTGCTCCCAGTTCAGCGAGCGGGGGGGAAATTCCCACTACCGGTTCTATAGATCTGGTCTGAACCAGGAGCAACCCACCTCTGCCTAGCGGCTCGGGAATCCTGGCCATCCAGCTTCTAGCTCCCCCCCCAGAGCTGAGCAGGAGAGGGAGTCACTGGTCATTCATTCGGCTACACTTCATTGCTCTCCGATTGCCACGGCAGCTGCGATACCGCTTAAGACTGCCTGGAGACCAGCGGCGAGGCCAGCGTGCGTTGGCAAGCCTGGGTAGTTCCCACCTTGCTTTGTGATCCTAATTTATTAAAAGCTCTTTGGGATCAGGCCCGAGGTGACTCTGCAGCCGCGGTGGGGCCTCCACTCCTTCCCGATCTCCAGGACATTATATAGGAGCTAGTAACGATGCTGAGCCGGCAGCAGAGTTTCCAAGCGCATCTGCCCTTACTTCAGGCCTGCAGCGACAAAATGGAGGATAGCGGTGCAGGCTCTGGCCTTCTGTTGGAGGAAGCGTGGTCTCCTCAGGCTTCAGACAGGACTGGTAGAGCCCCAGTCAAGCCTAGGTCTGCCAGCCTTGTAGCAGCTGTGAAGATCAAGGCTAAAAATTCTCCAGAGTGGAGGAGAGGGCTGCACAGCAGTGACAGAAGGCTTTGGATAGGGAGTTTGCTAGAGCAAAGAAAGGATCTAAAGAGCGTAGTCACCTGGCTCACAAGATGGCCGACAATCCAGTGGCACACCACTCCCCCGAGACCTCTTTGCAACAGGGGCACCAGGTGGAACACCAAGTGATGACTGCTAGGGCCTGGTCTCCTATGGACATTAGTGACCATTTAGGGCAAGGTAGTCTGTTAGGGGTGGCTAGAAAGACTGGACCTTCTATACATTCGTTGCCACAGATCTCTGTGGCAGCCTTGGAGAGAGGACTGCCTTTAGGGGGACATAAACATGCACCAGAGGCAACATTTACCCCAGGTTGTGCGCATGCACGGGGAAGCGCGGGGAGATTGTGCGCATGCGTGTGGGGGGGAATGGGTGTGGGCACGTGCGCACGCGCTAGCGCGCGCACACACCCCCTTTTGGCACGTGAACCAAAAAAGGGTCGCCATCACTGGACTAGAAATTTTCCAGATCCATCAGGTGCCTGAATGAGCCATCGGTGCAGGCTCTGGCCTTCTGTTGGAGGAAGCGTGGTCTCCTCAGGCTTCAGACAGGACTGGTAGAGCCCCAGTCAAGCCTAGGTCTGCCAGCCTTGTAGCAGCTGTGAAGATCAAGGCTAAAAATTCTCCAGAGTGGAGGAGAGGGCTGCACAGCAGTGACAGAAGGCTTTGGATAGGGAGTTTGCTAGAGCAAAGAAAGGATCTAAAGAGCGTAGTCACCTGGCTCACAAGATGGCCGACAATCCAGTGGCACACCCCTCCCCCGAGACCTCTTTGCAACAGGGGCACCAGGTGGAACACCAAGTGATGACTGCTAGGGCCTGGTCTCCTATGGACATTAGTGACCATTTAGGGCAAGGTAGTCTGTTAGGGGTGGCTAGAAAGACTGGACCTTCTATACATTCGTTGCCACAGATCTCTGTGGCAGCCTTGGAGAGAGGACTGCCTTTAGGGGGACATAAACATGCACCAGAGGCAACATTTACCCCAAAAGCAGCGGGGCTCCGCCCAGGGTTATTTCAGGAGCAGGATATGCCTCTCTTTATGAGGCAGTGGATCTCACAGGCGATCAGGGAGGGGATTGCTGAGGGCCTACAACAGTGATGGCGAACCTATGGGAAGCTTCCTGAAGCCCCGTAGTGCAAAAAATGGCCCAACGGGCAAACCGGAAGTGCGTTTTTCTGAACTTCCGGTTTGCCCGTTGGGCCGTTTTTACCGTCCCAGGCTTCAGTGAGGCCTTTGCGCATTTGCGGGGGGGTGGGGGGTTGTGCGCATGCACGGGGAAGCGCGGGGAGATTGTGCGCATGCGTGTGGGGGGGAATGGGTGTGGGCACGTGCGCACGCGCTAGCGCGCGCACACACCCCCTTTTGGCACGCGAACAGGCGGAAAGGGACATACACACGACAATCCAGATTCTCTGGGATCACGGGTTCTCGGTTGTCACTTGGTTCCCACAACAAGACTAGTGCACTTAGGGGCACTCATAGACACACTTACTGGACAAGTCTTTCTTTCCCAGGAACGGCAGGCCAGATTCGATCAGACAGAGTAGCACCTTTGGCGTCTCTGTCCCAGCTCCTGGGGAAAATGATCTCTTGTATAGACATAGTGTCATGGCCACGGTTCCACGCCAGGCCATTCCAGTGATTCCTGCTTCCATTCCAGAGGGTGAGCCGCAGCACCTCAAGGACAAGGGTTCGAGTACCGCCGGGGTTAGGTGGCCCAGGGACAGTGGGCCCAGCAGGAGCCCCAGCACAACATAAATTGGTTGAAGCTCCGAGCGGCCCACTTAGCCCTCAGGGCATTCCAGCAGGGGATTTTGGGTCGACATGTCCTCCTCACGATCAATGTGGCCACCAAAGCCCATGTCAACAGGCAGGGGGGAACCCGGTCGAAGTCCCTCATGGTGGAAGCAGAGTCATTGTGCCGGTGGGCGGAGACTCATCTGTTATCAATCAGGGCGGAGCACATTGCGGGAGCTTCTAATGTACAGGCGGACTGGTTGAGCAGGTCCACCGTTGATCAGTCGGTGTGGCGCCTGCATCCCAGTGTATTTGCAGAACTTTCAGATCGGTTCGGCCGCCCGATTCTGGATCTCTTCACCTCTCCGTCGAACTCTCACCTTCCCCGGTTCTTCACAAGATTCCCAGCTCCGGGGGCGGAAGGGATAGATGCACTACGATGCCCGTGGCCCAAGGGGTTCTTGTATGCCTTCTCCCCTCTTCCTCTGATCCCAGGGGTAATCAGGAAGGTGCTGTCGGAGAGGGCGGAGGTCCTGTTGGTTGCTCCCATTGGCCCAGACGGCCGTGATTCGCCGACCTGGTCGGCCTGTCCATCACCAGACCGTGGAGGATTGCCCCAGGGAGAGTCTCCCTCAGCCAGGGTCCCGTCATCCATCCAGAGCCTCAGTGGCTCTAGTTGACCGTTGGCGGTTGAGCGGAGGCTCCTGAAGCGGGAGAAGTTCTCCAACAGAGTCATTCGGATGATACAGGCGGCCAGGTGGCCTTCTACCACACATATTTACAACGCGACGTGGAAAACTTTCAGTGACTGGTATGCCAAGGCCCATTTGGATCCCACCTTGGTCTCAGTAGCGGACATACTAGAATTCTTACAGGAGGGCCTGGAGAAGGGGCTATCCCCCAACACCTTATGACGCCAGGTGGTCTATCTGTTCCTGACTCCGGGTGCGGATTTGTTGGCTTGGAGGCGGACTACATGCTTCACGGCAGCTTCAAGGAGGTCTACAAGATTCGCTTCGACTTCGTTCAAGAACTGGGGACCGTTAACAGGGAGGCGGTCCTCAGAATTTCAACTCAGTCATAGAGCTAAGAGGCTAGAGCTACCCATCCTGGACTCTCCCGTCGATCACCATGAGAAAGGGCGTATCAGTTAAGAACAACGCCCCTTCTCATAAGTTTAGCCTTTAGAGAATAAGCTTTCCTTGATCTGGACTTCGTTGTACTTTTAAAAAACATAAGCGGAGAAAAGGGACAAAAGAGCGTAGAGGACACAGAGCTGGTTCAGTGTTTTTCCCTTACTTTGAGGCTTTTTCCTCCCATTTTGCTTAATTTATCCTTATTTTGAAGAGTTAATAGAAATTTTTTGAGAGTTATATGAACCGTATGCCTATTTGTACTTTAAAAAATCTGTAGCTATAGGAAAGTCCTATGCAGTTACAAAGAACATCACAATAATAATTCGTATTGGGGGGTGGGGAGGTTTAGGAGGTTGTTATAAAGTGACAGATTTTATTATTAACTCATCAGGCTTGAAGATCCCCAATCTGTTTTACACTACATATGAAATAAGGTTGGAAGAGGGTTTATTTTTTAAGGCTTTACCTGTTGCAAGGAAATAATTGTGTTTAGCTTCTTGTTGTCTAAAAATAGAAGCTTTTGTCTGTATTTTGTGTCGTCTCTTGAAATCTTCTCAAAAAACATACATATGTTGAACCTGAGATGTGAAAAGATAAGCAGCTTTCATTTTTTAAATCTAACTAAAACATTATTTCAAAAGCATGGGGAACACAGATCTTGTTTGCTCATAGTTTGCAAAAAGGTTGATGCTAATCTTACTGTATCTTCTCAAATCAGGATTGAACGAAGAATGTTAATTTTAGAAAAGCTGCAGTCCAGGTGAACTTGATAAAACCAGATGTCATAATTTAGGTCACCACCGTTTTTAAGTCAAGAAACTGCATTTAAAGTGCAATGTTGTTATGTCCAGCATTTACTTATTACCAAATAATCAAAACTCTGGGAAGTTCACAAACATGGCATATTCAAACATGATTCAAAGTACTAAAGTCTCTGTGTTAAAATTAATATTAAAATTTAAACTAAAACAGTATTAAAGTGGCCACACGAGTATAAGGTATGCAGCCAAGTCTTATAGCTTTCCTAAACTTCCTCTTTGGATTACCACAATGCACTCTGTATCTGGTGCCTTTGAAAAACACCTGTGCACAGTGATGTCCCTAGGATTACTGACATTATATCCCTGTTGCATGAGCTGCAACAGGTCAGGTTATCTATGGGATAACTTCTCCCTAAGGACATCTGCCTGCTCAGATAGCACCAGATCTAGTGGTCCTAGATCCCTCCCTTAAATGTTGCAATCTTATGGGATCTAGAATGTGTGACTTTTCCATGCCCCATAGAACCCTCTTCCCTCTGAAATTTGGCAGGCCCCTACCCTTTATTTGTTTGTTTATTATTTCATTGTATTTATGTACTGCCCATCTCGCTAACTTCTGTAAGGCATTCAAGGCCTGCTTCCCCTCCCCCCCCCAAAAAAAACATTGGGATAGGGTGAGGTTGATAAGATTGACTTGTGGGCTGCAAGTGAGAGTTTAGCTATATAAACATTTTAAATAAAATAAATCAAGAAATTAAGTAAGTAGCCATCTGGATCTTGGGGAGATTATTCAAGAGGGCTGGGCCAGCCTCCAAGAAGCTCTTCTTCTGGGGCCCTACTTGTCTCAGCTCCCAAACTGAGGGCATCTACAGCTCCCATCTTGAGGAATAATGTTTTCTATATTTGTGTTGGAAATACACCCATTTGTGTACTTAAATCCTGAAATGTTTGAAATCTTACTTGCCTTATACAAAATATATCTGCTGCTGTGATATATACCATATTTGCTATCACATTTGAATGCCATTTTTGCTTTTGAAAATGTTCTTTCGGATGATTTAAATGAAACATGTCCTTAATGTCCTTCATGGCATATTGCATAAGTAATTTTATAAGCATAGGCCATTGTTTCTTAGCTGTCGGTTGAACAGTTTAAAGAAAATATCTGAAATTATGAATATAAAAGCAGTGGTTTAGTTAAGGTTATTTACTTCTTAATTGAGGAAGTTGATTTTGGAGAATATTTCATGAGACAGAAGCAGTTAACAAAACATGCAAACATTAAAGTAGAATATAATGTAGTTGGTAGATGTTTTAAAAACATAATTATGTTCAGTTTAAGTACTGAAGTATTTTGTGAACCAGACATCATAATAACTAATAAAACAATGATATCTGTGAAAATGAACTTTATTGCTCATAGGTGTTTCTGATTATGTCCCATGTAGTTTATGACAAAGCCTAAGACTGCTAACAAATTCAATGACCATCTCAGAATTGCCTAATAGCAATAGCACTTAGACTTATATACCGCTTTACAGTGCTTTACAGCCCTCTCTAAGCATATTGCCCCCAACAATCTGGGTCCTCATTTTACCCACCTCGGAAGGATCGAAGGCTGAGTCAACCTTGAGCCTGGTGGGATTTGAACTGCCAAATTGCAGGCATCTGGTAGTCAGCAGAAGTAGCCTGCAGTACTGCACTCTAACCACTGCGCCACTGAGGCTCATAATACAATTCCTCTTCTTTTTCTTTTGCAAATATAAAAATTGTAACTCTTACATGCAAATACTATGGTATAAAGAGAGTTGATGAAGCCCAACAATAGAATGCATGCAAGAGCATTGAGTCTACTTTAGAGTAAATTTGACATATAAAACTGGCTCATAAACAATTTTTTAATATTTTCCTTTTGAATGGCATCTTGGTGGGGAAAAAATCCTTGTGTTTTTATCTATTGAGGGTCATAGAAAAATCTGTATTAAGTATATACAGCACATGTACAGATAATCAGAACACTTAAAATTTGTATTCCAATTCCCACATGCTTAATGGTTCTGTCAAGTTCAAGCTTACATTTTTCAGACTTCAGTAATAGTTGCAAGGTTATCCCTTTTAAAATAGTAAACATATCATACAAATGAATATTTCTGTTAAAATCTTACGGACTTGGCAAATTTTCCAGTTTTGATTAATTCTCCAACGTGGGAGGAGCCATCATTCAGGATGGGGTTGTCCTCGTCCACTCAGAGTGAGGACCGAGTCTGTCATTTTTGCTGGGTCCGCCCTCTTATGACCCAGATCCAACTCGGTCCTCAGAGAGGACAGACGTGGATAATTTTCTCCCCTCCTGTTTGACTGGCTTCCTTCACGTTGACTTTGACTCCGGACTGTTTTTTGACCACGATTTGGATTTCCCTGGCTCGGACTGAATTTCTGGCTTGACAAAGGACTGTTAGATGTGAGTTGCGATTTGGACTTGGCTCGGGAGCGATCTGTGTCGTCGGAGGGCCTTTTGCCCGTGGCATTGGGGGGGATTCCCGCCCCTCAGCCGCCGAGCAGCTGATATCGACAGGCGCTGGAGCTTCGGCTCGCGCCTTTAGTCTCTTTCGGCAATCCGTCACGCCGAATCCGGCCCTAAAAACCGCCGCTTGTTGCCAGGCCTCATCACGCGCTCGAGCCTAGCTCGCGCGTTACAGTTGTCGCCCCGATCAACGAGGCAAGGTGGGCGTTGGAGCCTCTGCTCACGCCGGTCGGCGGGGGATCGAATTCATCGGCTTGGAGACGGAGGCCTCGGCCTCAACTCGCCGTTTGGCACCGGCCCCCTCACGCGCTGGAGCCTAGGCTCGCGCGTATCAGCTGTTGCCTCAAATCAACGAGGCAACGCGGTCACTGGACCTTGGGCCTAGCGCCGGATGACGCGGATTGACATTCTGCGGGGACTTTGGAGCGCTGGAGCCTCGGTTCACGCGATCCCAGCTTCCCTCGTTAAGGGCCCGCCATTGTCAGGCCAAGAAGAACGCTGGAGCTTCGGCTCGCGTGGCCCCTATTGTTAGCCCAGGAGCGGCCTTCCAGCCTCGTGTCTCCGTCTAACCTGCCCTGTTCTGCCTGTTTGGCTTCGTAGGAAGGAGCCATTGGAACTCTGACCAGGCCTCTCGAGGCAGCATTTGCAAGTGGCCATTGGTTTGTCTCCACTGGCTTGGCGGACATTTTGTTTTCAAGTCTGAAGCGGGGTGGCCATTTTGTAACAGGCTTCATTGTTAGCCATTTGTCATTGACATTTATCTGACATGGCCCAACGTCAAGCGGACAAACCAGGGGGCAAGAGGAGTCACAAAACTGACAGGCCCGTCCCCGAGGAGGCCGCTTTATCTGCACCTCCGCGGCAGAGAGGATCTTCCTCCTCTCGTTCGAGTCACGCCTCTAAGGCCACTGAACGGGCTGAACGCCGGTGGGACAAGGTGCTCAAACAGCTTTGTTCCCGCGCCGCTGACAAGTCTCCCCTGCTTGAGAACCAGACTGAGAATCTGTCAGGGGAGCAAGAGACCAGGCCCTCGGCTGAGGCTATGTCTCTGGATGATCCCGCCCTATTCCGGACCTCCACAGATCCCTGGGAGTCAGTGGGCCTTCCCTGGGGCCCGCTGTCACAGTCACAAGGGACTCAGGACCCCTAATTGGCCCCCGCGGCGCAGGTTGCGGCCCAGGTGACAGAACCTTCGGTCCCCGCCACCCAGATCTCCCTGGATCAAGCCACGCTACAATCCATGCTAGCCGCAGCGGTAAAACAGGGCATTGCGGCCTGTATGCACTCGGCGGGGGGTGACTCTGCATTTGGTCAACATAGTTTGCACAGGAGGGCCACGTTCGGGGATCGTCTCTACAGTTCTGATCATTCAGACGAATCAGAGGTGGCGGAGGAGGCCGGGGATCTAGGCTTTGAGGAGGGGGACTACGCTCTCTCGGAGGATGAGGGCATCCCTCAGGAGCCGCCCATTTCCTCGGCCCTGTTTCCACCTGCTCTCTTTAAATCCCTGTTGCACAAGGCCAGGGCAGCAGCGGGTATTGAGGAACCCTCTACGTCTTCAGCAGCCGTTGCCTCACAACAGATTGACCCATTGTTTACGGAGGTAACACCGGAGGAGGACTTTGTTCCCACTCCTCCTCTATTCATGGACACGGTCCAGAGGCAATGGCGTTCTCCTGCGTCGGCTCCCGCGCCTTCTTCCTTGGACCGGAAGCACTTCAATGTTGATCCGGGCTTTGCATCCGTGCTCGCGGTTCCGCGGGTGGACGCCCCTGTCTTGGCTCTCCATTCTTCTACCAACTTACTGGGCAAACCAGAGGAGATGCTCCGGCCAGAGGACAGGCAGACCGAACAGGCCCTCATCAAAGCACATCAGGCCATCGCCTGGGCGATCAGGGCTTCGTCCTCGGCGTCTTTCTTTGCGAGGTCCTCCCTCATTTGGCTCCGGCTGGTACAGGAGCAGATACTGTCTTCCAATGTGCGGGCCCATCAGGACCTCAATAAGATCTTCGTTGCATCTCAGTTTGCGGCGGATGCCTCGCTCCACGCCTCCCGTTTTGCATCTAAGGCCATGGCTTCTGCAGTGGTGGCCAGGCGATTACACTGGCTCCGACAGTGGTCAGTCGACGCACGCCACAAGTGGCGCCTGGCGTCGTCCCCCTTTCATGGGCAGCTCCTTTTTGGTCAGTCACTTGACCCTATAGTGATCGAAACAAGGGACAAGCGAAAGATTTTGCCTTCCCTCTCTCGAAGGGGCAATTTCCGTCCCGCCCCATATCCCAGACGGCCCTTTCAGGCTGTGGACCGGACCTTCGGCTTCCCCCGTGTGTCAGGTCAGTCCGGATTTGGACAACGCCAGCAGTTGGACAGGTCTGGGAGGGGGAAGCAGTTTAGACGCCCCTTTAGGGGAGGTGGTGGAGGTCGCTCCTTCAAGCGCTCCCGTTGAGTCCATAGTCGGGCCACCTAGTGGAGGCCGGCTCTCCCTTTTTTCCTCTGCCTGGGAGCGCTCCACCCAGGATAGGTGGGTCCTGGAGTCCATATCCTCTGGTCTGAGGCTAGAGTTTCTCTCTACCCCCCCCCCAAGATTTTTTGTGGCGTGTCCAGCCACGGTGCCCTCCAAGAGGACCCTGA
>QLTV01000436.1:453665-470334 GCA_003457575.1 Thermophis baileyi
GGGGGGTTCAGAGCTATTCTGGATCTCAAGCGTCTTAACCGCTACATTAAGTACCGGCGGCTTAAGATGCACTCCCTGCAGTCTATTTTAGGGAGTATAAGGGAGGGGGATTTTCTGGCGTCCCTTGATCTGACTGAGGCCTACCTGCATATCCCAATTTGTCAGGAACATCAGCAGTACCTTCGGTTCCGCTATGCAGGTAGGCACTTCCAGTATCAGGCTCTCCCCTTTGGTCTTTCCTCGGCTCCTAGGGTCTTTACTAAGATCCTTGCCGTGGTAGCCGCCCACCTACGGATGGTCCCCGTTAGACTCCAGTGCTACCTGGACGATATTCTAGTCCAGGCGGCATCCGAACATCTGGCACGGCAGAATCTCCAGGTGGTTATTTCCACGCTGGAGAGGCATGGCTTCTCCGTAAACTTAGGGAAGAGCCACCTCGACTCTTCCACTACCCTTCCCCACCTAGGCACTGTTATTGACACCCTGGAGTGTAGGGTCTCGTTATCTCAGGAGAGACGGGACAGCCTGGTCAGCTTGGTTTCACAGATCCAGAGGGATCGCCAGGCCCCTATAGCCCTCCTATCCACTCTCCTGGGGAAGATGATTTCCTGTATTTCGATCGTCCCTTGGGCACGCCTGCACTCCAGGGAGCTTCAGTGATTTCTTTTACCATTTTGGAAGGCGGGCCGCGGCACCTCTCCATCCCAGGTCTTGGTGCCTCCAGCAGTTATCCGATCTCTCTCGTGGCGGTCCCAGGCTCTTGTCAGGGGGTGTCTGTTCCGGGAGCCATCCAGAGTAGTCGTGACGACAGACACCAGCCTGTCCGGCTGGGGCGCTCACTCCGACGGCCAACTAGCTCAGGGTCGATGGTCACCTCGAGAGTCGGCGGCTTCCATCAACTGGCTGAGCTTCGGGCGGTATTCTTGGCCCTCAAAGCTTTCGGTGCCTCCCTGGTGGGCCGTCACGTACTGGTCCTCACGGACAACACGACGGTCAAGGCCCATATCAACAGACGGGGGCACACGGTCACGCACCCTCATGGCGGAAGCGCTCAGACTTGGTCTGTGGGCGGAACGGCATCTTCTTTCCCTGTCTGCGGACCACATATCCAGGGTGGCCAATATCCAGGCGGATTGGCTCAGCCGTTTGGAGATGGACCACGCAGAGTGGCGCCTGCATCCTGCCATCTTCAAGTCCATCGTGGCCCGCTTTGGTCTCCCTCAGCTGGACTTGTTCACCACCCCGGAGAACAGGCAGGTACCGAGGTTCTTTTCTCGGTTCCCTTCCCCGGGGGCGGAAGGGGTGAATGCGCTGCGGACAAGGTGGCCGCCGGGCCTTTTCTACGCCTTCCCACCACTGGCGATTTTGCCCCAGGTCATCCAGCGGATCCTGAGCCATCGAGCAGAAGTCATTCTGTTGGCGCCTCACTGGCCGCGGAGGTCCTGGTTCGCGGACCTGAAGGCCTTATCTGTGGAGCCTCCGTGGACGATTCCCGCTACGGATGCAGCGCTCACTCAGGGACCGCTGTCACACCTGGATCCGCAGTGGTTGCGACTGACCGCTTGGAGGTTGAGCGGGGTGCTCTAAGGCGGCAGGATTACGATTCGGACGTAATCTTAACAATTCAGGCTGCGCGTCGACCATCTATAGAGTGCATCTATGCTTCCACCTGGAAATCCTTCTGTTCCTGGTGTGCATCGGAGGGCCTTTCACCGACTAACATTCCTTTGCCCAAGGTTCTGAAGTTTCTCCAACGGGGCTTGGATATGGGTCTTTCTCCGAATACCCTTCGTCGCCAGGTTGCGGCCTTGTCGGTGCTATCCTGCGATCGGGTGGATTCGTTGGGTCAGTTTCCGACAGTGCGCCGATTCTTGCGGGGGGCGTCCAACCTTCGTCCTCCCGTTGTGCACCGTTACCCAACCTGGGATCTCCCCAGGGTATTGCAGTCCCTCACGGCAGCCCCGTATGAACCTTTACGTTCGACTTCCCTCCGTTTCCTTTCTTTCAAGGTGGCTTTTCTGGTGGCGATCACATCGGCTCGCAGGATTTCCGAGCTTTCGGCTCTTTCGGTTCGTAAGGACTTGTGCATATTTCACTCGGACAGGGTGGTGCTTCGTTTGGACCCCTCATTTGTTCCGAAAGTTAATTCCCTATTTCACCGGACTCAGGAATTGGTCTTGCCTAGCTTCTGTTCCAACCCTTCTCACCCTTCGGAGAAGGTCTGGCACACTCTGGACGTTCGTCGGGCGGTTGGCATTTATATCGACCGTACTCGCGGGTTTCGCAAGACGGAGTCCCTTTTTGTGGCATTTTTGCCCCATTCGCTGGGCAGGAAGGTGTCGGCTACGTCCATTGGGTGCTGGATTCGGGGCACCATCGCCAAGGCCTACGAAGTGGCCGGACTACCGAGGCCTTCGGGGATTACGGCCCACTCAACTCGGAGTGCGGCTACATCTGCTGCCTGGGCAACTCAGGCTCCTCTACTGGAGGTGTGTCGTGCGGCCACTTGGACTTCCCCTTCGCCTTTTATCAGGCACTACAAAATAGACAAATTTGCGTCGGCTGACGCAGCCTTCGGAAGACGGGTCCTACAACAAGTTGTGGGGGAGTAGCTGTGATTGGGGCTTGGACCTGCCCTCCCTGGGGACTCATGGGCTTTGGTAGGTCCCATCCTGAATGATGGCTCCTCCCACGTTGGAGAAGGGGCGTTGGTCTTACCTGATACGCCTCTTCTCAACAGGAGGAGCCATCATTCAGTCCCGCCCCGTAGGGGTCCAAGCAGTTCTTTACCTAGTGGCTGGACGTATGCTTGCATCGATGGAGAGTCTTTCCCTTTGAACTATTTTTGCTTGCCAGTGCCACCCTCTTCTGTTTTTTTGGCGGTTTCAGGAGGGGAGGCTGTTTCTCAGATGTTTTTGGTCTATAATCCACGTCGGGTCTGTTCTGCGTCTCTCGCCGGATCTGGGTCATAAGAGGGCGGACCCAGCAAAAATGACAGACTCGGTCCTCACTCTGAGTGGACGAGGACAACCCCATCCTGAATGATGGCTCCTCCTGTTGAGAAGAGGCGTATCAGGTAAGACCAACGCCCCTTCTGTGACTATTTTACCAAGGCCCTAGGATGCTTAGGCCAAAGAAAGCATGAGCACAACAAAATATACTTGAAACAGATTCAATGGAGGTAAAATTGCTCCATATTGCCTTTTTCAGATAAACTTATAATTAAAAAATGAGGAGAGAGGTGTATAACATGCATAAATATGCATCTACTAGGGCTGTGCAAATCTTTCAAAAATGTGCTTCAGAGCCTACAGGAATCACTGCAAAAAGCAGCCATTCCTTTTCCATGTTCAGATATTCTTCCTGTTAGTCTAAGTATTAAGTGCTTCCACATTCATTTTGATTTGATACGAAGGAAAGTAAAATGTCTGGGCAAGGATATGCAGATGGAGACACCCAGTAGTAGTTTTCAAAGCAGGGATGTGAGCTTTAAAAAGATGTGGCTACAAAGTGAGCATTGTATTTGCTCCCATTTGTTCCAAAAGAGATGTTTCCATCTCTCAAAAAATTTGCACATGATATCTATATATCTGCTTGTGCACACACACACAAACACATGTTTTGTCAGGTATGCCATTTTATAAGCATACCTGCTTAAAAATGAGACGCTTTATATTCATTATCATCTGTATTGATTATAAGCAGAGTTTCTCAATGCTGTGTAAAGATGTTTGAGATTGAAGTTGGTACTATATATATGCAAAGCATCTTAACCTTTGTTCAGATGTTCTCTTCTTCTGAACAGATGTTCTCATTCCCATAGTTTCTTTTGAAAAGGTAAAATAGCAGTAGGGCCTATGAGTGATCTTCCTGTCAACTCAAGTTTTCATTTACAATAGGTTATGTTGCATTTTGTTACTTTTCTTTGAGGGTACATTATCTCATGCCAGATGTTGAGTTTAATGCAGGTAATCACTGTTACTGCTCAGTGGAAAATTTGAATTTGGATTACTGTATTTATTCTGACAAACATAATTTGCCTGTTAGTATGCTCCTGGTTCCACCATTGTCCTTGTGTATTAAAATGATTGCTATGTGTAGGAATAAAATGCCTTCCTGGAGAAAGGATTTTTTTCCCATTTTACGTGTCTTTTTCATAGCGCACTAAAAATATTACAATACATTTGAATGTGGGCCTTTTCTTCAAAGAAGTGTGTGAAAGCTTTAACTTGAATAAAATGCTGTCACCAGAATAATCTCTGATGTTCTGTTTTAATTTTATTGTTGATTCATTGATTGATTTGGCTGCCTACTCACCAAATGATGTTTAAGGAGTGCTTTTTAGAATTAGATAATATTATATAAATGATATAGGCAGAAATACACTTTCATTATTCCTACTTTATACTTTAAATATTTGGATTGACTGTTAATGGTACACAGTAATATAAATCTATGTGGTGCTAGCTTTTAAAATCCTGACATTATGTACTGAACCCTAGGCTACAACTAAAACTAACATTTTGTTACTCAAAAATCAGAACATGAAAATAATTTATATTAATATTGGATTGTTTTTACCCAAAAAGTGCTTTCACATATAAATACTTCTTGCCTTGAATTTAAGGTGAGGAATGAAAAAGGTGCACTTTTACAAAGCAGTTTATTATATAAAATGTAATATTTGAGAGAGATTGGATTTAGCTGTGGGCAAAACTGTTCTTAAACTTCATTTCCCCTTTCATTTTGTGATCATGATTAAATAAATAATAGCAAAGGTAATTGTGCCATTTAGATGATGTAATAAAAACTGTAGTTGACATTGTAATCTGACAATTCTATTCTTTAAAATGTGTGTGTTTAGATTCTTGATAGCTTCTACAAAATTTTGTGAATACTGGCCCAGTTCAGAAATAGGCTTTTAAAATGCTATTTGTTCATTTATTTTCTAGCACAATATTGGTCTAGCTTTTCATAAATCATGAAAATACAGATCAATAACTAACAGCATACAAAGAAAATATTACAGTTCAATAAAAAGTAAACACTTTCTCCAGTCTTTCAAATAGCAGATATTATAGCTAGACAATTTTATATTTTTATAACTTGACTAGATCATTAATCTTTGAATTTATCTTGTAAGAGATTTTATTCTTCATGCTAGTTAGATATGAAGATGGAGGTAAAAAATAGCACATATACCTTTGGCCATTATTTAATTACACTTCTCTATGTTCCACTTTGCCTTCCACTGTTCTTGTTATGAAAAATAACTTAACAAATAATGCCCTCATTTACAACCTTCACAAGTCTGTCAAGCAAAGGAAAGCTGAAGTAAAATTGTAAAAATTTAGACAACTACAACATGCTGTACAAGGGCTATATGCCTTTGAAAAGCATTTGGAAACTTCAGCTTGTGCAGAATGCAGCTGTGTGGCTGGTAAATAGTGCCAGATGATACAGCCCATGTAACACCACTATTGGGGGAGCTGCATTAGTTATTGGTATATTTCCGGGTGCAATTCAAGGTGCTGATTGTCCCCTTTTAAACCCTATATGGCCTGGGATCAGGTTATCTGATGGACCACCTTTTTCCAAGCGTCTCTACACAGCCAGCTCAATCTAACAGATTGGGCATACTGCAGATCCCATCAGCCAAAGAGGGTCAGCTAGGGGGACTACTGTTTTCTGCAGTAGCCCGTTTGGTGGAATATCCTATACTTGGATATTAAAATAGCCGCAACCCTATCCAAAAGCGTCCCAATTCTGTCTAAAAACCTGGTTGTGTTCCTGAGCCTAGGGTGTTGAGTGTGCTAAGGTAGTGGTTCTCAACCTGTGGTCCGCGGACTCCTGGGGGGAGGCGCCATGTCATCACAGGGTTTCACAAAGGCTTGAAGAAATGTTATGATTTAAATCTTGAGTTTAGCCTTGGTAGTCTGTGACCATAGTCCGTGGCCACAAAAGGTATTTAAAGGGGGTCCGTGGTGAAGAAAAGATTGAGAACCACTGTGCTAAGGCTCTTTTCCTGGCTTTATTGTTACCTGGACAAGTATCTTGGCTGCTATGCATATTTATTTTGGCTAAATATTTTTATTTAGTTTTTTATGTTTTATTGTTTTAAAAAGTTTTTATTGTTTTAATTGTATATATTTTTTAATTGTAAGCTGTTCAGAGTCATTGATTGAGATAGGTGGCTGTAGAAATTGAATAAATGATGTTTCATCTAGCGACCACTTTGTCAGTCCCAATTGTGGTCACTGAGGATTTTCTGTAGTCAAAATGTGTAAGGTGGAGCATAGAATGCTGGCATTTAAACCATGTACTTTTTCAGATTACGTTTCTGGAATAAAATAGTTCCTGTTATCAAATTTTCAAGGAGGAAAAAGTTATTTTATTTGGATTTTTAAAAACCATAGTCCTAAAGAGGTTATTGTGATACCACATATTCTCCAGTGTGCTGACGAGAGAATCCAGGAATGAGTGTTAACTCTGCTTCTCTGCCTGGAGACCGAGTCTTGTCATTTTTGGTCACGCCTCCCTTGCCTGGTGTCCTCCCAGCTTCGACTCAGTCTCCAGCCTATAGAGACGTTAGAGGAGAAAAAGTTTTCACAGAAACATCAATTCCTGGATTCTCTTCAACAAACTGAGAAAAGGGGAATCCCTTTAAAGATCGCAGGGAAGCGATCCGGGCGGCTTTCCGGTCCGCTGGTTAGCTGCCTCACTGGCTATCCTAACAGCCGAGGTCCCTGCCATTCCCGCGCTTTAGCGGAGGGGGGCTTGAGTTCCAAGCCAGCCTAAAGCAAAGAGCCGAAGCCCCTGGCACCGTCCCGTGTCACAGCGGAGGGGACTCAGTCACTGTCCGGGTCAGTCCGGTCACACTGATAGTGGCTAGTGCAAACAGCGCCAGTTCAAGCCATGGCAGCAGCAGTTCATTGCGAACCAGTCTGCCTAACAACGAGCTGGAAAATGGCGGCTCCTGAACCCTCCACCAGCCATCAGTCACAGGAGACAAGCGAGGAAAATAGGGCTTCCCCATACCCCCCCAAAGCTGCAGACAGGGCTCATCCAGCTAGAAAGCGGCTGCCAAAAGAGCGGAGGCTCGGAGCCGCGCTACAGCCTTTTTTGAGCGGCAAAGGCTCTAAGGCTGCTCAAAAAGGCGCCAGAGGGACATTGAAAAAGAAATGACCAAAGCAGAAAAGGCTGCGAAACTCCAGGGGCCGGGAAGCTCTCCCAAGGGAGGAGCTGTCATTTCCCGCCATTTTGAGGAACAACCGTTACAGCCTTGCAACGAAGCAAGTCTATTGCAGCCAATCTGTTACCGCGCCTGGTCACCAGATGGCCAGAGAGCAAGTCTCTCAAATTCAAATGGAAACATTTGACAGACCTGAGGCTTTTACTAATGCAGCATCCAGTCTGTCTGCAGCAGGAACAGGTCAAGGCCAGCACCTCAGGCAACTTTCACTCCCACAGCGGCAGGGCTCCGCCCACAGGATGATCATGGGGCAGAATTCTCTGACCAACTAAAAATGCTTATCTCCCAAGCAATAGCGAAGGGAATTGCTGCAGGCCTTCAGCAAGGGAGTCAAGCTACCTCGCTGCCCCAAACCATCCTCATTACCAGGCCCAACAAATGGCACAGGGCACCTGGATGGACTGTCAGAGCGTCTGTTCTCAGCCTCCTTCCATCCAGAACAGAGACTCCTCTGGAGAGGAAGATCAGGTCCTAACTCTGTCAGAAGATGAGGGGATGGCCCCTGAGCCATCACCCTTCACAGGGCTTTTTCGCCCTGATCTATTCAAGTTCCTGTTGCACAAGGCTAAAAATACAGCCAATTTGGGAACTGACCCTGTTCCAGAGGCAGCCCCGGGGCCAATGGATTCTGGTCATATGCTCTTCTCAGAGCCGACCATTGAAAGTGAGGTAATTCCCTCTCCCAAGCTCTTTCTGTATGTGGTCCAGAGGCAGTGGGCCAACCCAGGGGCGGGACCTCCCCCGACTGGGACCGAAAAGAAGCTGTATAACGTAGCCACAGACCTTTCCAAGGGTAGGTTCTAACTTACCTCGCCGCAAGTTCGCTTCCTCCCATGCCGCGTGGCTGTGCGCACATTGTGCACCATGTGGCTGTGCACGCAGGCGGGCACGCATGCGCAGTGCCGAAAACTTGGTTTCTGCGCATGCGCAGAAGCAAAACAAGCAAAAAATCCCCCTCCAAAAAAGCCAAAAACAAGATGGCGCATGCGCAGTGCCGAAAACTCGGCTTCTACACATGCGCAGAAGCAAAACCAGCAAAAAATTAAAAATAAATATATATATTCTCCCCCCCCCCAAAAAATTCCAAAACAAAGATGGCGGTGTCCACGGACTGCTACTGACAGAACCGGCTCCGTGACGTCACCACCGGTTTACTACCGGTTCTATAGAACTGGTGCGAACCAGGAGGAACCCACCTCTGGACCTTTCTGAGGTCCTGCAAACACCAGCAGTAGATGGCCCAGTGGCAGCTTTGACATCAGCCACACTCCTGTCTACTGACGCAATCGACGATCTCAAAACAGAGGACAAAAAGACGGAACTGGCTCTCCGTAGAGCGCACCAGGCAGCTGCCTGGGCTGTAAAAGCAACTGCCGCGTCATTCTTTAATAGGACCTCCTTGCTCTGGCTTCGCCAGATGCAAGCAAGAGTCCCACCTGATGATGTAAGATCCCATCAGGACATCAATAAGCTGGTGGCTGCCGCTGAGTTCTCAGCCGATGCCACCCTGAATGTGGCAAAGTTTGACTCTAAATCCATTGCTTCCTTGGTGACAGCTCGCCGCCTACTATGGCTTCGACATTTGCAGGAGCAAGTGGAAGCTGGCCTCTGCTCCCTTCAAGGGCAGCAAGTTATTTGGGGAGGCTCTGGACCCCATCTTGGTTGAGACCAAGGACAGGGGAAAGGCCCTGTCTTCCCTGTACAAGCGAGTCGACCGTCGTCCCTTGCCCTATTTTCGGAGGCAGCCCTTTCGGCCCACAGACACGGGACTCGATTCCAATCAGCCCCAGAGGCCTTACCTTAACAGGCAGGACAGTCAGCCGGACAGGGCTGGATTTCGGAACAGAACCGTTCCAGGGCAAGCAACCATTTCGTGGACCAGGAAGTCACCCCTTTCACCGTTCCAGGTGACTGCAAGTCCAACCCTCCCATCGGCGGTCGGCTTTGCCCATCAATGGAAGGCTACAACAACGGACGCTTGGGTCCTCAATACGGTGAGGTCAGGCTTCACACTCTAATTTCTCTCCACACCCCCGAGGTTCTTTATATGTTGCCCCGTGTCGAAAAACACAACGAAAAGAGGCCTCATGGAAACAGCTATTCAACATTTGCTGGATATCCAGGCCATTCAGCCAGTTTCACAAGATCAACAGGGGCAGGGATTTTATTCCATCTTATTCGTGATCCCAAAGAACTCGGGGGGGGGGGGGGGGAAGAGCAATTCTAGACCTGAAAAGGCTGAACAAACACCTCACCTACAAGTGCTTCAAAATGCAGTCCCTCCAGTCAATACTGGAGAGCATCCGAGAGGGCAACTTCCTCACGTCAATAGACATGACGGAGGCATACCTGCACGTGCCTATCTTGCCATCTCACCGACGGTTCTTTCAATTCTTCCATGTGGGACAGCATTACCAGTACAAGGCCCTGCCGTTCGGCCTATCGTCGGCGCCAAGGACATTCACAAAGCTGTTGGCAGCTCTGGCGGCCCACCTTCGGGCGCTCCCAATCTGAGTCCAGTGCTACCTGGACGATATACTGATCCAATCCTCCTCTGGCCCCGGGGCAAAAGAGGACCTACAGACAACGATCCAGTTACTCCAGGACCACGGCTTTTCGATCAACATCGCGAAGAGCCATCTCTCGCCGACCAACCGATTGCTCCACCTGGGAGCAATCATAGACACTACATTGTGCGTGGTCTCCCTCTCCCCGGAGAGAATAACCAGCTTACAGTCCTTGGCAAGACGCATCCAGAACGAAGGTACAGTATCCCTAGCACTCCTGTTGCAGCTCCTGGGCAAGATGGTGTCCTGCATTTCCATCGTTCCGTGGGCACGCTTGCACGCCAGAGCTCTCCAATGGTTTATGCTGCCTTATCAGAGGAGCATAACTCACCAGCCAAGGTCCGAGTTCCACAGGAAGTTCTGCAGCCCTTTCAGTGGTGGATGTCCCAGGCCATCACAAGAGGATGCCAGTTCAAGGAACCCGACCGTCTAACCATCACTACGGATGCCAGCCTCTTTGGCTGGGGGGCCACCTCCAGTCATTGATAGCTCAGGGCCAGTGGACTCAAGAAGACCTGAGTCACAATATCAACTGGCTGGAGCTCAGGGCAGCTCACCTGGCTCTCAGGAGGTTCCAGGGCACTCTGTCCAGGCAGCACGTTCTGGTCTTGATGGACAACGTGGCCACCAAGGCCCATATCAACCGCCAAGGGGGTACCCATTCCAGGTCCCTCATGCAGAACACCTTCTGTCCCTCAGGGCAGAACACATTTCAGAGGTGAGGAACGTGCAGGCGAACTGGCTCAACAGGGCTACAGTAGACCATTCAGAATGGTGCCTGCATTCCACCCTATTCCAGGAACTGACGAATCGATTTGGCTCTCCAGTCCTGGACCTGTTTGCCACACCATACAACAGCCAGCTGCCCAGGTTCTTCACCAGGTTTGCTATGCCAGGGCGGAGGGGGTCGATGCCCTCCGCAGTTTGTGGCCCCAGGGGTTCCTATACGCCTTTCCTCCCCTTCCCCTAATTCCAGAGGTAATCAGGAAGGTGTTGGCGGAACAGGCGGATATCTTACTCTTGGCCCCTCATTGGCCCAGAAGATCATGGTTTGCCGACCTGGTCAACCTGTCGATGGCCCGGCCCTGGAGGATACCTCAGGACAGAATCTCCCTCAGCCAGGGAGCCCTGGTCCATCCGGACCCTCAGTGGCTCCAACTGACTGTCTGGCACTTGAGTGGAGAGTCCTAAGCCAAGACAACTTCTCCTCCAGGGTAATCCGGACCATACAGGCCTCTAGAAGGCCATCCACCGACAGGATATATGATGCTACCTGGAAGGCATTTTGCAGCTGATGTTCCAGGACAGACACTGACCCTTCTTCAGTGGCAGTGGCTCAAGTTCTGGAGTTCCTCCAGGAAGGACTAGACAAGGGGTTGTCGCCTAATACCAGGTGGCAGCACTTTCTTCGGTCTTATTGT
Organism: Thermophis baileyi; assembly: GCA_003457575.1. Taxonomy (NCBI): domain Eukaryota; kingdom Metazoa; phylum Chordata; class Lepidosauria; order Squamata; family Dipsadidae; genus Thermophis; species Thermophis baileyi. The sequence goes on from QLTV01000436.1 coordinate 464,906, forward strand.
GTGGGAATCTAGATTCTCACTCAACATCTCACTCAACATCCCACTGGGCGCAGGTTTCTCAGGGGCGCAACAAACTTGAAGCCTCCAGTGGTCCACAGGTACCCCACCTGGGACCTTCCGAAGGTTTTACATGCTCTCACCGAGGGGCCCTTCGAACCACTGAGATCGGCTAGCCTGCGCTTCCTCACATGCAAGGTGGCCTTTCTTGTAGCCATCACGTCGGCCAGAATTCCTGGTTCCATAGAGCCCAGGAACTGATACTGCCTGACTTCTGCCCGGGGCCGAAAACGCCCTGGAGAAGAAATGGCACACCTTGGATGTTAGGAGGGCCCTCCGCATATATATTAAGAGGACTTCCTCCCTCAGGAAGACTGAGACCCTGTTTGTTTGTTTGTTTGTTTGTTTCCAGCCCTGTACTCTGGGCAACAGGGTCACTCCATCAACTCTGGGATGATGGATTCGGGTGTGCATCGCCAAGGCCTACGAACTCCAGGCCCTTCCGTTGCCTCGGCGGGTGACAGCCCATTCCACCAGGAGCACGGCACGACAGCAGCGTGGGCAACACAGGCTTCTATTAAGGAGGTCTGTCGAGCAGCGACTTGGTCCTCTCCATCCCCTTTCATAAGGCATTATAAACTGGATGCCTTTGCTTCGGCTGCAGCGGCCTTTGGCAGGCGAGTCCTCCAGAGGGTCCACACTGAACAGGGGACGTCGGACCAGACCGCTCCCCACCCATAAGACAGGCCAGCTTTGGTAAGTCTCATTCCTGGATTCTCTCGTCAGCACGCTGGAGAATGGGTGTTGGTCTTACCTGATACGCTCCTTCTCGGTGTGCTGAGAGAGAATCCAGCCCCACCCTAGTGGCCGTCTTGTCCGTAGTCCAGGAGGGGCTAATGTTTTCACAGGTAATAAGTCTAGTCATGCTCTATGCCTCGTCGAAACTGGGAGGACACCAGGCAAGGGAGGCGTGACCAAAAATGACAAGACTCGGTCTCCAGGCAGCACAGCTCCTTCTCTCTCAGCACACCGAGAAGGAGCGTATCAAGTAAGACCAACGCCCCTTCTGGAAATAAATAGAAAAAACACTTCTCCGAATAGGTAGAGAACAGCTGCTTTCTGAATGTATAACATTTCTGAGCACTTAAGAAAAAAAACCACATAACTCAAACTTTCCAAACCTATTTTTATGGTCTCAGAATACCATTCTACCAGTGGGCATTTATTTTAGTTTATTTACCTTATTAAAGCTGATCTGTTAACTATCCAGTCTAATTACTTTAAAGTTTCTAATATATCTTAAAGTCACACTTGGATTAGATTCTTGTTCTGTGCTTAAACGTTCTGAAGTTGAAATGAGATCAGATAAGTTAACAGATTTTTAGTAACGTAATAGAAAGGAAAATGAGAAGGTTTTATTTAACGTATTTTCACTGCATTTGACGTGTGTAATGATTGGTGTGAACAGTATAATTCCTCAAACTAGTCAATGTATTAATTTAGATAATGCCAATCAATCTAAATTCAGTTGTGATGTTGCAAGTATTTATATATTTCATTCCGTTCATTTTACTGTAAGTACCTTTACTTTTATTAAATACGTATACTGTGCATCCAAACTGTGTGCCTTTTGTGTGTGCAGTGTCCTTATGACTGTGAGTTCAATCACCTGCTCATTAGACCCATGCCCCTCCTGGCTTGTTAAAAAGGCTCAGAGGGCTGTCGTGTAAGTGGGTTCTAATCGTGGTTATTTGAGTAAGGGGATTGTTCATTCACCCCTTAAAGATGCCTTATTCACCCCCCTCCTCAAGAAACTATTACCGGACTCCTTTTTGTTCAGTATCTCATCTCCCCCCCCCCCTTTATGGAACAACAGCTTCAAAGAGCCTTGGATGAAGCAGATTGTCTGGATTCTTTCCCCATCAGGATTTAGATCCAGGTAGGGGACAAAAACAGCATTGGTCACATTTTGGGATGATCTCTGGCACAGGCAGGATGGGGATTGTGCATCCATCTTTGCCCTACCTGAAGTCTTTGTGATTTTTGATACCATCAACCATGGTATCTTCTGGATCAACTCAGAGGATTGGGAGTAGGTGGCCTCCTTTCTGATTGATTCCATTCAGTGGTGTTCGGGGAGGAGAGATCCCACCCTTGGTCCTATTGTGTGGACTGCCACAAGAGTCAGTGCTTGCCCTTCTCCTATTTAACATCTACATAAGGTCACTGAGTTCATATGTCACCATGGGAGTGAGGTGTCATCAGTTTGTTGATGAAACTCGATTATATATCTCTGACCCTGGCAAATTAAGCAATGCTGTGAACATCTTATCCCAGTGCCTGGAGCCTGTGATGATCTGCATGATGCACAACAGGCTTCAGTTGAACCCTGGCAAGATTGAGGTTGGGGGCTACCAGTTCCAGGACTATACCATCTTTGGTGCTGGTTGGGGTTGCGCTACCCTAGACAGACCCAGTGCTCAACCTGGGGATCCTCAAAACCCATGACTTCTGCTCAAAGAGCAGTGGTAGTTGTGGCCAGAGGGCCTTTGCATCTGTTTTTGTTTGCATCAGTTGTTCCTGAATCAGGAGGGTCTGTTCACACTCAGTTACTTGTGGCCTAATAACATCCAGATTGGATGGCTATAATGCCCTCTACATAAGGCTGCCCTTGAAGAGTATTCAGAAGTTTTAGTTGGTACAAAATGCAGCAGTGTAGTTACCATATTTTTCGGAGTATAAGACGCACCTTTTTACCCCCAAAAAGAGGGTGAAAACTTGGGTGCGTCTTATACACCGAATGTAACCCCACCAAGCCACCCCCACCCTTCGGCCTCTGCCTCCCAGCAATTTACCTCCTTGCAGCAAAAAGTGCAGAGCCTGATTAGCGGCCTCCTGACCATCAGCTGAGAGGCTGCAGGCAGGCCCACTTGCTAAAATGAAAGTGAAACTAGAACTGCAAGGAGGCAACTTGCTGGGAGGAAGAGGCAGCATTTTATTTTCTTGTGCAAATCAGACTGCTGAAACTGGATGCAAGGAGGTAAGTCAATAACTATAAATGTCTATAGAATGTTCAAATTATTAGACTTATTTTTTAAAGACTGATTTATTATTGTTCTAGACAACTTAACAAAATGAAGAAGCTTTTTAAAATAAATGCTTGATCTGAAGAGGCCCAGTGCTATNTAAGGCAGCTGAGTTAAACCCTGACTTAGTCATGTTTGGAGTAGATCTATTTAAATAATTGGGAGGAGTTAATGTGACTACATTTAAGAAAACTTTCTGGCATTAATATACTGCCATAATGTACATTTCTCCAATTCTTTGCTATTTCTATGGGTCAGGCACACATGCACAGAAATACACAGCAAACAGTGTATATCATCTGTACTGTTTGCTGGGAGGCAAATTGCTGGGAGGCAGAGGCAGATTTTTTCCCCCTTGTTTTCCTCCCCCAAAACTAAGGTGCGTCTTATACTCCGGTGCGTCTTATACTCCGAAAAATACGGTATGTGTGCCTCTAGAATGACACATGTTACAGCCCTGCTCTGCAAGCTTGCATTGGTTGCGTGTTTGCTTCTGGGTCCAATTCAAGGTGCTGTTTTTGAACTTTAAAGACGTTCATGGCATATGGCCATATTACTTGATGGACAAGCTCTCCCCAATTACATCAGCTCATACCATTAGATCTGGCAGAGAAGGCATCTTGCAGGTAGCATCTGCTAGGGACTTACACTTGTTGAGACCCTGCAAGTGAGCCTTCTCATGACATCTATCTTATGGAACATCCTCTTCCCTGCCCGCCCCCCCCCCAAGTCAGGTTAACAGAATAATGTTCTGTTACTGTTCCAGAAGTCCCTCAAGACCTGGTTATGTCACCAGGAGGTTTCAGGAAATTGAGATATTCATAGATGGCTCTACTGCAATTGATAATTTCACTTTGTTCACACCTTGTGGTTTGTATATTCAATTTTTAATGTTTTAGATTTAAATATTTTTGTAATTATTGCTTTTATATATATTTTGATTGTTGTGTGCTTCCCAATCTCGCTTTTTGTGAGATGAGCAATCATTTAAATTTGACAGATAAATAAATAGCACATTGCGATTAATATTAGAATCCTCCTTCTTTTGTTGCAAGTCTGTGCTGTGGGACAATCACAGCTTACAACTTGCTACCTTAGCAGTTTTATTTTTTGTAAGCTAACTTCTTTCTGCACTTCCTGAAACTTCTCAAGATCACACAGATACACACTTCTTATCTAGGTGAAAATGGACCAATTAGCTTTCTGAAGTTTGTTACTTACCGCAACAGCATTCACATGTATCTTTAAATATGTATATGTTGAGTGGTACCAACAGTCTAGAAATGTATAGATCTTTCACTGATTTCAACCTACAAGGATAATCTTTTCAACTCAAATAAGAAACTATTATTTTCTGTTTCTCTTTGTATAACAAATGCTAAGCTTTTCAAAAAAAAAATATCCAAATATAGACATTTGGTGATGCAGATGAAAAACAAAAGCTTTGCTTGGCAAATCATGTTGAGATTGCCTCTACCTCTTATTCTGTCATTGACTACTGTATATCAAATGCAGAATTCATCAACAATATTATTGATAGTTAAACTTTTCCCTTCAACATCAAAGTTCAAAAGTATCAATATTCTTTCTGTGCTGCTTCTTTAAAGTCCAAGTTTCATTTCCTTGGAGTGTCACAAGAAAAATAATTGCCTATACAATTCTGATCTTTGTAGGTAACGACAAATCGCACCACATGTATATCTTTTCCAAGGACTTCAAGGCTACATTACTGACTGCTAGTTTACAATACAGTTCAATAGAACAGAATATATGTAACTCAAGATTGAACTGTGGAGTTCCTTGGTGCTCTCTGAGCTTGGTTGATTGCTTGCAGACATTTCATTAACCAAGTAGGTAACATCATCAGTGCAAGTGAGTACGGGGTTTGCTCCCTACTTATAATATAGTAGCTTGCCTTAGGTTTAGGTTTATTTGAATTTCTATGCCGCCCAGCTCCCAAGGGACTCTGGGCGGCTTACAACAATATAAAAAACTTGTTAAAATATAAAAAACTATTAAAAAGAGACATAATAAAAACATTTAAAAACAATTAAAAACTCATACACACCGTTTCATGGCTGGATCTCGCCAAATTGCAGAAGCGAGATCAATGGCCCCAAGCCTGCCAGAACAGCCAAGTCTTCACCGCTTTCCGGAAGGCCAGCAGGGTGGGGGTAGTCCGGATCTCAGGAGGTAACTGGTTCCAGAGGGCCGGGGCAGCCACAGAGAAGGCCCTCCCCCGCGGGCCCGCCAGCCGGCACTGTTTAGCTGACGGGACCTGGAGGAGCCCAACACTGTGGGATCTCACCGGTCGCTGGGAGCTATGTGGCAGAAGAAGGAATGGAA
>QLTV01000436.1:472171-490380 GCA_003457575.1 Thermophis baileyi
CCCTCCCCCGTTTTTTGGGGGGGGGGTAAAAGTTTGCTTCTATGTATCTTGAGATCAGCACTGCAGATCTTAAAAATGGGTTTAAGAGTTTGGCTCCAAATGCCAGTATGAAACTCCTAACCGGTTTTTAATGGTAAAATTGGGATTTTAAGACTGAATTCCTTGAAGAGAAATAAATTTTTGAGATAAGAAAGGTATCAATTTGGTCGTGGAATCTGGGGAACCCGAACCTTTCCCTTCCCTTTCCCCATTCCCTTCCCTCCTCCTCTTCCTTTCCTTTTTTCCTTTCTTTTCCTTTTCCTTTTCCTGCACCCGGGTGGAGGAGATGCTCCGGGATAACCAAAGGGCCAGTCCTGTGACTACCACAGGTCTGGAATATGGGACTGGCCCGTGGTGGGGCTGGAAATCTCTGCACTGGGGTGGCACTTGCAATGTGCAACTTTGCAGGTGGTGAGAGTTTGCATGGGGCCGAGCAAACTCTCGTCTCTCGAGGAGCCTGGCCGAAGTGCTTCTCTCAGCTGTAGTGCTGCACCAGCATTTGAAGCAGTGCGGGAAACTTCGGCCGGGCTCCTCAAGAGTTTGCATGGGGCAGAGCAAACTCTCATCTCTCGAGCCCGGCCGAAGTTTCCTGCGCCGCTTCAAATGCTGGTGCTGCGCTGCAGCTGAGAGAAACACTTTGGTCAGGCTCCTCGAGAGACAAGAGTTTGCTCAGCCCCATGCAAACTCTCAACACCTGCAAAGTTGCACATTGCAAGTGCCACCCAGGGCAGAGATTTCCAGCCCCACCATGGCCGGTCCCATATTCCAGAGCTGTAGTAGTCATACTCACAGGACTGGCCCATTGCAGCTCCTCCACCCGGGTGCACTGTCCATTGTGGATGCCCCCTGCAAACTCATCTCTTGAGCGTTCGCTGAAGTGGCGTGGGAAACTTCGGCTGGGCTCCTCGAGAGACGAGAGTTAGCAGGGGGCCGATCTAGCAGGCTCTTTCTCTCGGGCCTCCCACCTGAAGGAGAGATGTAGACCCGAAAGGCGGCTGAACCTTCCCCCCCCCCGGCAGCCATTTGGCTGAGCGCGGCGAGTTCATGATCTTACCTTCCTGTTCCAGCTCGTGTGGCTCGCACCGCTATACTCAAGGTGAGGTTTGCACTCGGCCTTAAGAGTGGGGGCTGGCATGTGGGCGAGGTAATGTTGGGCGGTGCAGCCTTGTGTTCCCTCACGTGGACTGGAGTAATTGCTCTCGGCCATATCTGGCCCAGGGGCCAAGATTTTTCCACGGACCACCAAAATTTTCTCACGGACCACCAGTGGTCCACGGACCACTGGTTGGTGACCTGTGATCTAGATGGACATTGGGTAACTTTAACCCTTGTTAAACTGACCATGCCCTTGGAGATTGAGGTGGTATAAGTTTTGTGTTTAAAGGGAAAGTGAAAAGAGACAAACTATAATTTTTTTTATCTCTCACACAAAACATTTTTGGTCAGTTATCTCTTCCAAGTCAGAAGGACCTGATGCTAAATAATTCATATTTAATTACTTCCAAAAGTGCACTTTCAAAATGTTTATAATAAACCTCGTCTAGGTCTCACGACTATGTCTAACCCTAAACTTGTCTCCATTTACCCTAATAATGTAAAAGTGCACTTGCAAATTTACCCTCTTTTCTTCACTGGCCACTGAAACCAAACAAGAGGGGAGGAGCAATTATTTTATAGTGTCAGTGCTCAGCATAAATAACAAAAAAAAATATTTTGAGTCAAGTGCATATCTTGCTGAGCCAAACGATCCTTTCTCTAACATTGAAGAAAAATTGCAACAAATAGGCCAAACCGAAAGTTTAAGCATGCCTTTGTAAGAAAAATGGGTTGATGCGTTAATAGTGCACTAAAGAATGAACAGGCACATCACATTGTTAGATGAGCAGATCAAGCAGAATACTCTTGCATTTTCAAATGTAAAACATTCCACCTGCTTTTTTTTTAAGTTTTCAAAAAGTCCAGCTTCTTCACAAGAATCTTTACAAAAAAAAAAAAGAAAGAAAGAAAAGTACAGCAGTATATTTGGGCAATAGATGCTGGCATGATAAGTAGATAAAAATGACCCTCTTTTCTGTCTAGGCCATATGATCAGCTGGCCAAAACATAACCTACATGCTGCCCCTATGATTGGTTTGGTCTTAGAGCCAGTGTATCAGAGTAAATGGTTGTAGTGGTGGAGCTAAGGGAGAGAGGAGATCATGAGAAGACGTTGAATGAATTCCACTACAACTCCAAGAGTGCAAAGTCTAAGTTAATCCACATGGAGTCTCCTGCTATTACTTTGAAATAGAGTCATATGTAGTTTTGGGGATGTCAGTCATAACTTTGAAGTGTCGTTAAGTGGTCTGTGATTTCTTGAGGACTACCTGTATTTACCCCATGTAGATTCCAGATGTCCTCCATAGTGTAGTTGCGGTTATGCTTTTCTAGTCATTATGGTAATTCAGTTGAGATTCATGTAATCCAGTTTTTGGAGAAGTAATCAAGTTAGTCTTTTGAAAAATGTGAGGTTCTTCAAAGAATTAGTGTAGAAATGCTTTTAGGATTGCGTATATGCATATGTCTAAAGTTTTAAATTTGAAATGCATGACAAGCTTCTGACAGATGCATGCCAATGGTTCTGGCTATTACTTTGCCATTCTCGATTTTTTCCAGTCTGGGTTTTAGCTTAGGCACAGAACAAAACCACTATTGGTAGTTGTGCAGCTTCATTTGGATAAGTAGTATGCCCACTCTCACTGTCCTGCTATATATCTTCCTCTAGAACAATATACCTGAGGTTTCTTCACTGATGTCATTCACAAAAACAGTGAAGACTTTTCTCTACAGAGCATTTGAAGAGTAAAGTGTCACATAAGGCTGACAGTACCTCTTAGGGCAGTGATGATTAACCTTTTCGGCACTGAGTGCCGAAACTGGAGCGTGCGCCGGAACACCAGAACCTGGAAGAGAGCAGCTGGCCGGCGCGCATGCACACCGGCCAGCTGCTCTCTTTTGGGTTCCGTCGTGCGCATGCACCACGCATGCACGTGCCGGAACCCGGAAGAGAGCAGCTGGCCAGTGCGCATGCGCGTGCCGGAACCCGGAAGAGCAGCTGGCAATGGCTCACGTGCCCTCAGAGAGGGCTCTGCATGCCACCTCTGGCACGCGTGCCATAGGTTCACCATCACGGTCTTAGGGATTGAGTGGATTAACCATCATAGTAGTTTAATTAATCATCACCATATCTTGTCACATTTATAGGTGTAAGCCTCCTCGAACCTATGAAGTAGGTAGCACACAAATATAATATTTGGCTATACAAATGTTTTAGATAAATAAATAATAATAGCATATCTTGTTATGTATCTACTGCTATAAGGATTTTTTTTCCACAGCAGGTGAGGGAGAAATAGGCAATAAAAGTGTTGGTTGTCTTTGAATAAAGGCAGCTGTAGAAATCTATAACAGTCCTAAGCAATCTTTAACTTTACATGCTGTGTTGTATGTCATAGGTATAAATTACAATGTTTAAGAAACTTTACCCCTTTGAGTTGCATAAAGAACAATGTGTGTTTTAAAAGATATATAGTCTTAAAAGAACAATAGTTTATTAAGTCTTGTTACTTATTGTTTCTGACTCTTGTAAAAATCACATTGTTTTTTATTCAACAGATGAAGTTTAATTGTGTAATATTGGTTTATTTATAAATGCTAGTTTACAACAAGTCTTGCCATATTAATTTTATGACTTTTTTTTAATCTGATAATTTCTCTGATAAATTGTGGGAGTACTGTAGAGGCACTGTGTCTTGACTTCAGCAAAACATTTAATAGTCCCATGACTTTTTCATTAGCAAATTAGTTATGTTCGGACTACAGAGGATGGCATTTAAATGGATATATAGTTGAACTGAAAATCTTACGTGAAAAGGGGTCAACGGTTTTCTCATTAGGCTGGAGGAGATACTTAGTAGATTGTCATAAGGTTTAACTTTGGATCCTACAGTCTTCAACATTTTTATAAATTACTTAAATAAGAGGTGGAAGGAATGCTTATCATATTTGTTGGTGACACAAAGTGGGTAGGATAACATATACTAGAAGACAAATAAAATTTGATTACAGAAATGAACAAAGATGATCAGGGAATTACAGTAGAAACAAAGATCTTGAAGAAAGATTGAAGGACGGGAACCTTTAGCTTTGAGAAGACTGAGTGGAGAGATGACAGCATTCTTCAAATTCTGAAAAGCTGTTATATAGAAAATATATATCACTTCAGAGTGTAAAACACAAAATGATAGATCTAAGTTACAGGATGTCAACTTACCATTGAAAGTTGGAAAGAAAATGCTTCCAACAGGAACAGCAATTCAGATGTGGAATCAATTACCCAAGAGATGCTACGTCATCCCTCATTAGTGGTGTTTAAACAGAGCAAAACTGCTATTTTTGGGATACTTTGATTTGGTTTTCTGCACCAAACGGTGGTTGGATTTGATGGGTGAAATGTTGCCTTCCGTTCTAAAACTTTGATTCTATGATTTGCAGTTTCAGTTCTATTTAATAAAGAATCAAAAGAAATCTTTGGTGGCCAAGAATATAGATGCTTTGTTGATGTAAATAAGTGTCCTTGATAAGACTAAAAGGCTGTTGCTTCAAGCTCATAATATCACAGTAATAGCTTTCTTAGTTTGAATGCCCAAATAAACCTGTCACAATACTTGGTGTCGCAATAATTAAACAGGTAATATATGTTTACTTTTTCAGCTTTTATCTCTTCATGGGACTCTTCCTCTTAAATAGATTTGTAATTTTAATCACAGTTATTATACCTAGGATCATAGTTAAAAGTGTACATTCAAATGCATCATGAAAAGAAAATTTAGCTTTGTATTAACAAAACTAATAGGGAAAAAGAAGGGGAGGTTGTATTTGTCTCTGCATCTTACTATGTGCTTTCTGCCAAAGACTAGCATGACCTACTTTATAACAATAGCAGAAGGACCAAGCTGATTTTTTTTAAACTCTCTTAAATTGGCTATGAATGCTACCTACTTGTTCACTTGTAAGTATGTTTTTAAAATAGCAACTGTATCTCTGAGGATTGAAGGGATATTTTCCACTTTTTCTTTCTGCATAGATAATTAGCACCATGGAGCCTCAGGTGTCAAATGGCCCTACATCCAATACAACCAATGGTCCTGCCAGCAACAGCCGAAATTGCCCTTCCCCTATGCAGACAGGGGCAGCTACAGATGACAGCAAAACCAACCTCATAGTCAACTACTTACCCCAGAACATGACCCAAGAAGAGTTCAGGAGCCTTTTTGGGAGCATTGGTGAAATAGAATCCTGCAAGCTTGTAAGAGATAAAATTACAGGTACATGTATTTATTTATTTGCTTGCTTATGTTACTATATAGTAAGATGGTTAAAAGTACATGAAAATGTTGCCAAATAATATTTTACAACATAGAGATTTTGTACCTAGCATTCATGATTACCCTCTCATTTATACAAACTTCAGTGATGTGCTGGATATCATGTAGAATAAATATGAAAAAGTGAAAGTGTGCTCTGAAGGAACTGTTTGCTTTATGTGAAACTCTGGAATTGAATGATACTATATTATCCAGGTAAGCAGACAGGTTGTACAATAATAGATATATAATGGAAGAGATGCTAACTGCAAGCACTATATTGTGTAGACTAGGTGGAGAATTTGTACCCCACAAAACCAAAACCATATGGCTTTGATTTGAAGAAACAACTATACAGTTGCAAACGGCAACTGGCTTATCCAATGTTCCCCAGTGAAGTCATGATTTCATCTCATTTTTTAAACATTTGTACTATTTTAAATTTTTTTTCTTTTAATTGAATAGAATTTGCATTCCATCTTTAACTTCATTCTACTCATAATCTTTTTACTTCAGATATTTGTAAAACAGGAAATATCAGATATTTGTATAACAGGAAATATGGATTGTCATAATTATGGATTATTGGATAAAGATGTGATGTTGTCATTTTGCTTTTCTTAGACTTCACAATATCAAAGGTTATTCTCCTGAGTGCTCCCAGGAGAGTCCAAGAATGGGTTGACTCGTCTGTTCTGCCTAGAGACCGAGCTGTCAAACTTGTGGCCACGCCCCGTCGCCACCCTCTCTGGCCCAGTTTCGGCTCGGTCTCAGCCAAGAGAGACGTTTTGGTGGGAGAGTGAGGAGAATGTCAGGTCTCATTAAAAATGGTGGTAAACTTAGATAGTTCAGAAAATGGTTTTGTGAAAAGAAGGCATTGTAGAGAAAATGTGCTTAGATCTGACTTGCTGCAAAGACACTTGGAGTTAGAAATAATATTTGAAGGCACTGTGTTGGAATTAAAATTGAACAAAGGTTATTTGTCAAGCACAGGAAATCAGGAGTGCAGGCAATTCAGATGAATATAGGCTTATTGTATGCTAATGCTCTCTACAAAATCTGAACTATTAGCGGTCAAAGCAAATAGGTGGCAGATCAGAGTCAACGGAATTCAAGATGGGTTGGACTTCGATCTCTTGTGGGTGCAAAGGGACTCGTACTTGATGACTGATGAAAAAATATTAATACTAACAATGGTCACTGAGGTGAATCTGACAATAATATCAATATTTTTATAAATCAGTTCAAAGTTGGTAGAAAAAAACAATGGTAAAGAAAGTTAACACAAATTATAAGGGACAGTTGAAGAGAAAGGAGACTGAACCAAATAAAATGGAGGATGATTTGATGATGGATTACAAATTATAAAATCCACTAAGTTTCCTTTATAGCGTATTATTTATTACTTGACTTACACCTATAATGACCATACACTTCTTATTATAAAGGACAATTCTTTATTTCAGAAAGCTGATTTTTACATGTATTTGTTCGTTCATTTTGCTCTTGAAGTTTCTTTTGTAAAACAGAGTTATAAACACAAATTTTTATCCATATGAATCTTTTTCAGATTTGCCCTTTTTTTAGGTTGCCCTTTATTTTTCCCCAGAAAATACGGTCACTTTCAGACATGTGAAATTCTGTCAGTATAACTTTACAATAAAGTACAATTAGTTCATCTGGTTGTGATTCCTATCTGGTTTACCCTGCAAGGCTGACATCAATCTTGCAAGTGTGAAAGTACAATTATCCCCCACCCCATGGGTCTCTTTTACAGCTCAAAAAACTAGGGAGGGTCTTTTCTGACAATCTTGCCCTGCTCACTATCCAGCTGCAGGTTATACTGTTTGTTACCAACTGTTCCCTTGTCTCCCAAGGTCTTTCCCACATACCATTACAATGCCATATATTGAGATCATAATGTCTCCTGCATTCTAGAAATATATCCCCCTGAGATCCATTTAACTTCCATCTGACTGAATTCCAAAAATCTTTAATTTCCCACGCCCTGGGATAGGGTATTAGGCAGATTCTAAACTAGACAGACAGACAGACACCAGTCAAGATGTGGATAACAATTTCTGGAAACTGCATTTTCTGCCACTGCTACTATCCCTTAGCATCTTTTTCTTAACTTTTCAGCTCTCTAATAATCTTGTCATTTTCTTTCTGGGTGTGTGTTATATTTTCTGCTTATTTTTTTTGTATATCTCCTGCCTATTTTGTCTCTCCTTCAGCGCCCTTTCTTCCTCTGTGACTTCCTCATTCATTAACCCAACATCCCTCCAACATTTCTACCCATGCAGAGCCCATGTTTTTCTCACTATGGTGTTTCTCTGCTTCTCTTCATCAGTCCTGCCCTCCTTTTTTCATCCTCACAAAATCTCCAGAGACATTTTGTCTGCCTGCAAAGTGGAGCAGCCTGCAGAAAGCATCTGCCTTCCCACACAACTTCTTTCTAGAGCATCTCCTTAGAGGTGTTTGTTGTTGCTGGTTTTTCTTTTCCACATCTCATAGTTTGGAGTTTGGGTTTTTCTTCAGAGAGAGAGAGAAAACAAGGATTGTGGACTGTAAATTTGGTGTGCTGCTAGTCAGTTCCTTACTTGCATGATCAATCAGAAGAAGGAATAAATCCCAGAATTTTACATAGAGAATAAAAATACAGGAGGTTCCTGAGTTATTTCATTGTTATGTTTTTAAAGTTTTTTGTTCTACCTTCATGAAATGGGGGAGAAAACATTGTTTTTTCAATTGTGCTAGGTATAGGGAGAATGTTTTTATTGGAGGTGGAAGAAGAGAGGGCATTTCCTTGATTACCCATTTTTCATCTCACTCATATGTCTATTCTCATTCCCTCACCTGATTTCAGTACCCCTTTTCACTTCCTGTTTTTGAGAAAGTGAGGATACAAACAGTATTCATGTATGTGTGGGAGAGAGTATGTACTGTATGTTCTGTATCTGAAAGGAGCATTTTGTGTAAAAAGAAAAGGGAGGAAAAGACAAGTAACAATCTTTTGGTATCTTTTATCTGGGAGGGGAATGGAAATTATATTTTAAAGATTAATTTTATATAATACATTACATAGTTGATCCTACCCATTGTTCGCATTGCTGGCAGTTTATATAGTTAAATGTTTGTATTTTCCAGTTTGGTATAATGTTTTAAAGAAGTTGCTTGTGGCCACGTCTACTTTTGTGGCCTAGATCTGTCTACTCTTGGGATCCAATTTATCTACTTTTGGAGTGGCTTTTAGTGTAATGAAACTTGTGGACCCTGCTGTGCATAGTTCTATGGCTCAATTTGTTCTTATGCTTTAAAAGGATATCTGAAATGTCAAGATTGTAATTGGTACTTTGCAGGAAGAAACTGGCTTTTATTATCAGACTACAGGCGCATCAAATTCATTGCTGCTTACATTGGGTAAAAGCAGTTTTTATGGCATCATGTATTATAGCTTTCTTAAGCTACATCTACAGATGCCAGTGATTGTACATCAGACCTTTCCCATGCAGTATTTGTATGAACCACAATAAATATAAAACATGCCAAGTTGAAGCTGTTTATGTAACTTAAATATATATCTATTCAGCAAACTAAGATAGCAGCTCATCTACCAGAAGGAATTCTGGAAAGAAAATAGAATAACAATATAATGGAGTAAAAACAAAAAAGAACATTGCTTTTCTTGACAGTGAGCTGCTTGAAGTTATTGGAACTCATTGGGCCAATGCATCTAGGTAACCAAGAGCTTATAAGGTTGCAACTGATATCTATCTTCTTCTTCTTCTATCTTCTATATCTATCTATTATCTATCTATCTATACCTATATCTTCTATCTATATATATATAAAAGGTTGTATGTATGTATGTTCCAGCATAACTCTGGAACGCCCCAAGCAATTTCAACCAAACTTGGTACACAGATGACTTACCCTCCAGAGACAAACACTGTGTGGGTAAGACACCCCTGGGGTGTGTCTGTGTGTCTGTGTGTGTGTGTGTGTTCCAGCATAAGTCTGGAAAGTCTGGGCCTTTAAGGAGAGCGAGTGCGGCGTCCTAGAGCGGCAATTGTTCATGATGTCATGGGAGGGGGAAGGGATCCTGATTAGGCCAATACAGCAGTAGGCCTATGAAGGGAGCTGGATTAGGCCAGTACAGAGGCCTTTGATTGAGCGTGCTCCCTCACACAGTGGGCCTTTAAGGACTAGGCCTCCCTCACACAGTAGGCCTACGAAACGAAGGGAGCCTGATTAGGCCAGTACAGAGGACTTTGATTGAGCGCGCCACAGCCTAAGCGGATCGTCCATCCCCACCTCACAGCTTCGCCCCGTTTTCTCAGGATCGTCCTTCACCCCAACTCATCACGCGAAGGATGGGACCACACCAGCCGAGGTGAAACAGGTATGGAGGCCACAGAGGAGACCCAGCCTATTTCAGCAGCGGTGGAGGAGGCGCAGCATGGCCCAGGGATTTATGTTCCAGTCCCAGGCCCAGTTTGAGGAAATGGTAAAACGGGTGGTGGCACAGGTAGGGGGGTTGGAGGGGGCAGGGATGATGGGCATGGGAGTAGGGGGAAGAAAGGCCCCTCTCAATGGCTCCCTGTCAGACAAACACTTCGACGTCTATAAACACCCGGGCAGCGCCGGGTTATCAGCTAGTATATATATAAAAAAGGATGTATGTTTGTATGTATGTTCCAGCATAACTCTGGAACGGCTCGAACAATTTCAACCAAACTTGGTACACAGATGACTTACCCTCTGGAAACAAATACTGTGGGCGGCAAGACCTCCTAGCACCCCTAGGGGGTGTGTGTGTGTGAGTGTGTGAGTGTGTGAGTGTGTGTGTGTGTGTGTGTGTGTGTGTTCCAGCATAACTGGAACGCCTGGGCCGTTAAGGAGAGCGAGTGCGGCGTCCTAGAGCGGCAATTGTTTGTGATGTCACTTCCTTCTCAGCTTCCTCTGGAAAGCCAGCTGTGACGTTCACCCTCCAGTGGATCAATAGGGAAGCGCCTGATGGATTTGGGGCAAAGTGCCAGGATCGTAGAAAGGGCGGGAAAGAGGAGCACATGGGAGGGGGACAGAGGTGGGTTCCTCCCGGTTTGGACCGGTTCACCCGAACTGGTAGCGACCCTACGATGACGTCACGGATCCGGTTCGTTCGGTGCCAGTCCATGGACGCCGCCATCTATTCTTTGAAATTTTTTTTTTATTTTCTTTTTCTTCTGCGCATACGCAGAAGCCGAGTTTCCGGCACTGCGCATGTGTCACCATCTTGTTTTCAGCTTTTTTGGGGGAGGGGGTTTATTTTTATTTTTTTGCACTGCACAAAGCGTAAGCGAAGCACGCGCGAAGCACGCCCACGCAGTGCGGGAGGAAGCGAACCGGCAGTGAGGTAAGTTAGAACCCACCCCTGGAGGGGAAGGGAGAGGGCAGGGATGATGGGCATGGGAGTAGGGGGAAGAAAGGCCCCTCTCAATGGCTCGCTGTCAGCCAAAGGCTTCCACATCTATAAATATCCGGGCAACGCCGGGTTATCAGCTAGTATAGGATAAATCAGAATGCAGTTGATTACCTATTCTATTCAGTTTGAAAAAGTCAGGTTCTGGAAAATTTTGCTACAATTTCATTGGCAGAGATTTGAGCTCATTGTGAACCTTTGATTCAGCCAAATATTAGATATTTCTGGGTAGGAAGAAGGACAGAAGTTCTTCCAGTAGTCATGTACGTTGTCAGATAAGGGTAGCCATGTGCTGTTCTATTTTACATTTTCTCCTTTTTTGCTTATTATTATAAAGTATGATACAACTTGGCTACTAATTCTTTAAAATTAGACCATGAGATGTCTCAAGAACAATGATGTAAGATCATTTACTGTCATTTCCATGGAAAAGTAACAATCCAGTTTTTAAGGTATGAACCTGTTATGCAAATTCCTTACATTTTACTAACATAATTTTTAAAAAGCACATTTAGCCACTTAGTTCAGTAATGACAACACATCACAATGAAAGAATTGCTCTTTTTTTAAGACTGTCACAATTTTTAAAATGCCATAAAAAATTGGAGGGGGAAAATGGAAAATTCACACCAGACCTGAATAATGGGACTGCTATATTTTTAATCCCAATCCTTTCTCAGTACCTACCAGCAACTGCATAAATATAGTTACGTTGGAGAGCACTTTCCATCTGTCCTCAGATACATCTTGCTTTCTGGTCTGCTATGAATGTATTAGGAAATCCCACTTATTAGGCACCACCTACCAAATAGTAGTGAAATATGTCAGGTTGTATTCATAGCAACATTGCAGTTTGTTGCTTGCTTAAAAGGAAAAGCATTACCTTAGCACCAAACAGCTTTAAACTACCTTAGGTATAGGTTGCAGATGAGATGAAGGAAATATCATGAACAGATAGGCTCCCAGTACATGTTCATGTTGTGATTAGGTACAAATGGGAAAAGATCCTTAACTGATATAACAAGACTTGATGTAATATACAGTATATGTTCTATTTTATAGATGCTGAACAAGTCAATTTTCTTGGAGTCATTCCATTGTTTTTTTTCCTCCTTGCATCAAAATAGAAAACTTGGAATGACTTTATTATAGCAGAACGGCCATGTATGTTCATCATCAGGCTATATATATGAAACTTTTATTAAAACAATTGTTTGTATTTGTTGCTCAAGTCAAGCACTAACATAATACCAGTATTGCTAGTCTGCAAAGAAAATGTTTTAGTTTTAATAATTCCTAATTTCCAAATTAATTTGATGAGAAATTCAGAGATAATGTTTGATTTATAAAATCTGTTTGAATAGTCTGTATTCAGAATGGTACTGTATTTCAAATATTTACAGAGCTAAATAAGTAACAGTACAGCTGAAATACCGAAACTGGAATGTTGTCAATAAGCAGTCTTTTAAGAAGTTGACTCATAATGGTGTTTTTGCTTTAAAATAATATAAATTTAAAAAAATACAGTTATATTATTTCATGTAAAAATAAAAATTTGATAATATCAAGCCACTTTGACTGGAAATGGCAGGTTATGAGATACTTTTAACTTAGATTTCAGAATTGAACTTGTAAATTTCAATTTTCCAAATTATAAATTTCTATTTAAACTTTGAAAAGCAGATAGAAAATGTTGATGCTTTACATCAGACAAATTGTAGTTATGGTAGAGGACTAGTAATATTAAAATGTCTTAATTCCAGAATATAGGATAAAGAAAAATGTTAAGACAGTAGAAAGATATTTTGCAGGGATGTTTAATAAAACTAGTAGTTCTAGTTGTAAATGTTTTTATTAAATTCTTCATTTACACTTCTTAATTAATACTCACATTTCAAATTAACTGAAACTGCTCCCAGTTGCATCATTCCATAGCTACAGTGTATTTTGTCCAATTATATAGTTGTGGATTAAATTTGCTTTCCTTCAAATAACAACAAATAATAAAATTGTAGCTAAGGAATTAAATGGAATAGAGAAGTGGCACTGTCTGAAGAAGGCATCATAATTCTAAACTAGAGTCTGGAAGAAATGATTTTAAAAGCACATTATTGTAAAAGTTATTTTTCCCATTCCAATTCTAATCTTTTCTCTCAGCTGCCCATAGGAATTTTAAGGATTGCAAAGTTATCTAGAGAGCATCAGGCAATGAAAGACTGTTCTGGGCAAGCAAGGGAAATTTTTGAGATTGGTCTATTTAATATATTAATAAATGATTATTTAGATAGCCTAGTTTGTAATGACAATACATTATTCAGGAAAATTTAAAAATACACTACAAAGAATGCTAAAGAATTGTCTTCAAACTGGATGAATCTGCCAAAAAATACATTAAAAAAGTTAATTCCAATACCAATAAGTAGAGCTCAAGACAGCTTTGACTGTTAAGTAAAGATCTTAGTGGTTAGATCAGTGAAATATTTATTCATATATGCTGTACTAGGTGTAGAACAAATTCCATGTTTAATGTTACTAGGATATTGAAACTAATATGACCTCACAGGAGAGGTGCAACTACTGAGTTCCCAAGCAGAAAAAGTGCTTTGTAGAGCTTATGGGGAGACTACAAAGGGTCCTCTTTGTAGACTTCAGCTCAGCATTCAATACCATCATTCCGGACATTATTCTAACTAAACTAAACCAGCTAACGGTACCTGAACACACTTGTAAATGAATCATAAGCTTCCTAACAGACAGGAAGCAGCAGGTGAAGCTAGGCAAAATCACATCAGATACCTGCACAATTAGCACAGGAGCTCCCCAGGGCTGTGTGCTCTCACCACTTCTCTTCTCTCTGTACACCAATGACTGCATCTCAAAAGATCCCTCTGTTAAAATACTGAAGTTTGCAGATGATACAACAGTGATTGGTCTCATTCAAGACAACGATGAATCTGCATACAGACGGGAGGTTGAACAACTAGCCTTGTGGTGCAACCAGAACAATCTTGAACTAAATACACTCAAAACCATTTCTACAGAAACAGAGGAATTATTGTCATCTGCACCTCTCTAACTGTCTGGTTTGGCTCTGCAACCAAACAAGACAAACACAGACTTCAACGGATAATTAGAACTGCAGAAAAAATAATTGCTACCAACCTGCCTTCCATTGAGGATCTGTATACTGCACGAGTCAAAAAGAGGGCTGTGAAAATATCTATAGACCCCTCACATCCTGGACATAAATTGTTTCAACTTCTACCTTCAAAACGATGCTATAGGCACTGTACACCAGAACAACTAGACCAGTGGTTCTCAACCTTCCTAATGCCGCAACCCTCGCCCCGCCGCTGCAACCCCCTCCCCGCGCGTGCACGTTGCCAGGCAAGAAGCGATGATGTGACAAAGGGGGCGTGGCACCAAGATGGCGGGCTAGCGCACGCGGCCCTTCCGTCAGCGCCTGCGCATTTGAGGGCCGTCCATGCGTCGCACCGTCCCCGGGTACTCGTATGTGGACGGATAGAGGAGCGGTGTCTCGGTTCCTAAGACCATCGGAAATATGTGTTTTCCGATGGTCTTAGGCAACCCCTGTGAAAGAGTTGTTCGATCCCCAAAGGGGTCGCGACCCACAGGTTGAGAACTGCTGAACTAGACACAAGGACAGTTTTTTCCCGAATGCTTAACAACTAATTCCCACAACACTGTCAAATAATTTACTAAGACTGTATTACTATTATTCTTCTCTTCCTTACTAGTATCTATCTCTTCCCATTTATTACTATAACCATGTTGCTTGTATCTTTCAATTTATATTGTTTTTATTTGTTTCCTAGTACGATTTGATAGCTTATTAGTAACCTTGACGATCACTAAGTGTTGTATCTTTTTATTCTTGATGAATGTATTTTATTTTCCTTATGTACACTGAGAGCATATACACCAAAGACAAATTCCTTGTGTGTCCAATCACACTTGCCCAATAAAGAATAAAGAAAGAAAGAATTCTTTCTGCTCTTGGTGTCACTGTCCAAAAATAGCCATGCATTTTCCTGGGCTCATACATATTTGAATTAATAGAGCAAGAACAAGATGTAACTCAAACACTTGTTTCCTGAGACCACACAGCTGCTAAATAAGTTCAGAATAAGATACAGCTTTCTAAAAAAAAAAAGTACTGACACATGCATCAAACGTCTTTCAGAAGCACCTTTTCTGCTTGGAATCTCAGTATCTGCATATAATTAGTCCTTGCACTAATAAAACTTGCAGTCATTATTGGAATCGTATGTACAGCTCTGATTGCTTTATATTTGATCATAAAGGTTTATCTCCCGTATTTTAGATATCCATTAAAATTACCCTACATAAAATAAAAACATGATAAATTGATATTTACAGCTTTCCACTTAGTTTTGGCGTTACCACTGCCTTTGTTCTCAATCCCCTAAATTTATATTTCTTCTTGCCTTACATAGCCTGCAATTTGCAGTTAGGGCCTTTGCTATGCTAGTGATTATAATAATTTGGGTGAGCTGCTTCAGTGGCAATGTTTGTCAGAATAGCTGATTAGAAGTGTAAATAAAAACGGAAATAACAGTGCATGAAGGAAAAAATAAAAAAATAGTTGAATTGGAATAGTGCGAGTTTTTTCATAAAAAATATCCAACTTCTTAACATTACACCTGATTTCTGCAGCTTGGAAAATAGATAATCTTATTCCAATATTTTAAAAGGGATAGAGATGCTAAGGTAGTTTCCTTACCTTAGCATCTCTTCTTGGCAAAGTAGTAGAAAGTATTACTAAAGAGAAAATACATGGTAGAATGAGCTTTGCTAAAAAAGAAAAAAAGGATACTTCTGCAAAGTTTAATCTTCTCCCATTAACAAGGATGGTTAACAAATACTGTATATTTGGACTCCAAAAAAGCCTGTGACAAAGTCTGTCACCAAAGGCTCCTAACTAAACTCACCTGCACTGGATAATAGAACAGATCTTTTCATGGAAATTACAGCTGTAACAGCAGCAGTAAACAATCAGTTCTCACACTGGGGAGAAGTGCATACTGGGTTACTCCAGGGAGTAGTGTTGGGACTGGTGCTTTTTAAATTGAATATAATTTGTAGTTAGGACTGAGCAGTGCAGTACAGTATGCAGTTTGCCAATGATACCAAAGTATTCAGGATTGTGAAATTCTCTAAAAAGCTAATGCTAAATTGGCTGAATGGGTTTCACAACGCCAAATGCTAAATCTCATAAAATGCTGCATGCTGGCACAAAAAATCCAAACTTTAATTGGATGGGACCTGAACTGACAGTGATGTTTGGAAATGGGATCTTGGCATTATACACATAATTTGATTGAAATGTTGAGTCAATGTGAAATTCCTATAACAAGGATCATTTTGTTGGAATTGTTGTGGGGGTAGTGCAATATAATACAAGTCTCTTAAAACAAATCTCTGAGGAGGCCATACTTATAGTTTCATCATAGATTTGTTTGAGGCAATGATGGCGAACCTATGACACGTGTCAAAAGTGACATATCATGACATTTGGGTGAGCCACCAAGAATGGATGTGCTCTCACACAATCTCTGGAGCAATTTAAAATTGTGCAGGAACGGGATGTGCTTTGCCACCATTTTCAGAGGCTGCAGAGCTGCAGAAGAGCATTCTTTGAAAGTGCTTCAATAAATTAAGGCCTCATACAACCCAGGTAGGCCGTAGGGGCCTCTCTCACGTAGGCCGCAGATCCTCACACCATAGAATATGTAGCAGATCCTGGGGAGCTCTTGGGAATGGCACCAGGCAGCCTTTAGAAGAGCCGAGGTGGCGCAGTGGTTAGAGTGCAGCACTGCAGGCTACTTCAGCTGACTGCTAGCTGCAGTTCGGCGGTTCAAATCTCACCGGCTCAAGGTTGACTCAGCCTTCCATCCTTCTGAGGTGGGTAAAATGAGGACCCAGATTGTTGAGGGCAATATGCTAACTCTGTAAACCGCTTAGAGAGGGCTGTAAAGCACTATGAAGCGGTATATAAGTCTAAGTGCTATTGCTAGTGCTATTTTTCAATGGCAGCAGTGGGGCTAGGGCTTAAGTCAAGGCCTAGGCCTCTATTTTAGGCCCAGCTTTGGTGGTGCTGCCAAATGCTGCAGTTCAGGGTGTTCTAGATGGGAGGGGAGACAGAGAATTGTTTCTCTTTTGTTCAGAAGAGACACACCAAAAAAATAAACTTAGACATTTTCCAAATTTTTGACACACTAAGCCCAAAAGATTCGCCATCACTGCTTT
This sequence comes from Thermophis baileyi, assembly GCA_003457575.1. NCBI lineage: Eukaryota > Metazoa > Chordata > Lepidosauria > Squamata > Dipsadidae > Thermophis > Thermophis baileyi. The sequence goes on from QLTV01000436.1 coordinate 489,371, forward strand.
AAGGGCATTATATTATATTGCGCCAGTCTCCCTAGCAATTCCAATAATTTTGCCTTGCATTATTATGTACAGTTCTGCTCACTGACCTTCGGGATATTGAAACTAGGTTTGGTACAGTAAAGGCAATGAAAAGGCTGGAGCAGTGCCTCTGCAAAGAAAGACAAAGCTCTTTAGCTTGGAAGAATGATAGAATACAGGAAACATGATGGAGACATATCAACTCCTTATCTCATGATGTTAGAATTTTAGATTATTATTTTTTTACAGGAGGCTGGACCGGAGCATAGAGACTCAGTGGCTGCTAATGCTGCCTATGCCTCCTGAATCATAAAGCAAGCATGCCTTATTGTTTCTGGGAAGTAACATTAGAAAAGGACTATCATTTTCTAGACTGGGTTTGTGAGCTTCCCAATGAATCGTCATTTGATGAAATACCAATTGGACGGTGATGGTTTTATGGTTCTTTTATGCTTTATTGTCCTCTTGTGAGCTCCTCAGGATTATTATATATAAGAAGGATGGCTATATAAGCTTTTTAAAATAAATAAGTAAATAAATAAGTCAAAAAGGAAGACCCCAGCCTAGCTGAAAATTACAGACCAATCTCTTTATGCTGTGTCACCTGCAGAGTCATGGAATCAATCATTAACCAATCCATTACCCTCCACTTAGAAACAAACAACCTACTCTCAAACAAGCAATTCGGTTTCAGGAAAAAATTATCCTGTAATCTACAACTTCTACATTGCAAAAACATATGGACTACAAAACTCGATCAGGGCAAAGCAATAGACGCAATTTACATAGACTTCTCTAAAGCCTTTGATTCAGTGGTACACGACAAACTGTTTCTAAAACTAAAATCTTATGGCATTTCTGGACCCCTGCATAATTGGATAGCTGCGTTTCTGTCAAACAGGCAACAAGTGGTCAAAATAGGGAGCGCCCTATCAAATCCTGCACCTGTTAACAGCGGTGTCCCCCAAGGCAGCATTTTAGGACCAACATTC
>QLTV01000436.1:490442-545028 GCA_003457575.1 Thermophis baileyi
TCTCTAACTTAGTCTTTATTACAGCCGCGCAGCCAGAATATGTTTTTTCCCCCAAAGACGTTTTCTGTGTTTGTATTCACACGTGTTCACAACTTAGGTGAGGGGGTGGGGAATGAAGTATAATTCAGGCACATGGAAACTTCTATCAGTCCTGCAAACGATTGGCAACTCCAAATCTCAACCAACAAATGCTCTGTTTTACACATTGGCAAAAAGAATCAGAACACAAAATACAAGCTGAGTGGACACGACCTCGTAGACGACCCTCACTCTGTCAAGGATCTTGGAGTACTCATATCTAAGGATCTAAGTGCCAAAGCCCACTGTAACAACATCGCCAAAAAGGCATTAAGAGTTGTAAACCTAATCTTAGGTAGCTTCTTCTCCGGTAATATTACACTACTAACCAGAGCATACAAAACATTTGCTAGACCAATTCTCGAATACAGCTCATCTGTCTGGAACCTGCACTGCATATCGGACATTAATACAATTGAACGTGTCCAGAGATATTTCACAAGAAGAGTCCTCCACTCCTCTGCTCGCAGCAGAATACCTTATGCCACCAGACTAGAAATACTGGGCTTAGACAACTTAGAACTATGCCGCCTTCTGTATGACCTAAGCATAGTTCATAAAATTATCTGCTACAATGTCCTACCTGTCAATGACTACTTCAGCTTCAACCACAACAATACACGAGCACACAATAGATACAAACTTAAAGTTAACCGCTCCAAACTCGATTGCAGAAAATACGACTTCAGCAACAGAGTGGTCAGTGCCTGGAATACACTACCCGACTCTGTTGTTTCATCCCCCAACCCCCAAAATTTTAACTTTAGACTGTCTACTGTTGACCTCACCCCATTCCTAAGAGGTCTGTAAGGGGCATAGATAGATAGATAGATAGATAAAGCTTGGATTAGATATGCCCAGTAGTGTATTAACCATTAAGCAGACTAAGCACGTGCTTAGGGCACCAGGCCCAAAGGGGGCACCACAAAGTTGAGAAAGAAAAAAACCCAATGAAGATTTGTAATTTGTAAAAGGAGAGGGCCCTCAGGGGGCCACCAAGATTTGTCAGTGCTTAGGGCACCAGTGAGCCTTAATCCGCCACTGGATATGCCTATGGTTTTATTTGGCATTTAAGGATCCAGGTGAGGCACTAGGAGAACATGAATTCTAGTTTTATTTTAGGCATGAAGCCAGTGAGGCCAGTTGCACTCTCTTATCCCTAGGAAGAAGGCAATGGCAAATCTAAAATTGCTGCCAGGAAAATTGCCTGGACTCATTAATGTAGTCACCAGGAGTCAAGACTAACTCAAAATGGGGGGGGGGTGTTATCTAAGTATTTAATATTTTTAAGCCATCTATGACAGCTAGCACTACTGATCTAGTAGTTTTAAAGATATGGTTCATATAATGCTATTATAAAATATAATACACATCAAACTCGCTTCCATTTCTGAGAAATCAGTACTTTTTTCCCCAAGCACAATTGCCACTTAATGGCTAAACATTTTCAAATGCGCCACTTAGCCTCTAATATTGTTTACAGTATTATTTAGTGCCTCTCATAATGCATTGTGTTCCAGTTAAGGGAAAAGTAGACGCAGTTAGAAAGATTTTATTGTTTTTTTTCCCATTGGTGTTGCAGTGTGAGCATGCAGTTGCAGTAGAGCCAAAAAGTTGCCTTTTTTCAGATAGAAAAGTTACCTTTTCAAATAGATATTGCAGGTAGATATTTTCAAGGTCCTGGGACCAGAGGTTTGTTCTTCCAAGCTTTTGGACTCGTGCTGGAGCCCATCTTCAGGGAACTTCTCAATCTCCAGGATATGTGCACTGGACCCTGCAACATTATCCTGGGACACATATATTTGCCTTCATTCACAAAATATTTTTCAAAGATAATTATTCGAGAGCCAGTTCATTTAATAATTAAACTAGGCTAGAAACCAGGAAACTGAGTTGTAGTTCTTCATGAAAACCAGCTGGGTAATTTTGGGACAGTCATCCTCTCCATTCAACCCACAACATTGGACTGTTCTTGTGAGGTAAATATGAGAAGGAAACACTACTACAGCACCATGAATTGTACCTAAAAGGTAGGATATAAATCTGATTAATACTCTGGTTTCTCTTCACATTGATGAATCTAATGAATTAAATAAATGCACAATTTTTCAGTAAGCAGAAATGCATGTTATTCAGGCAGTAAACCTGTAGGTTTAATAATGTCACTGTTTCAGTAACTTTACTTTTCAAATTATCATAGCTGTGCCTGCTTTTAGAGTTCCAGCACATACATATAAAATGCTATTGGAATGAAAATTTGTAAGATTTTGTAATTATTTCCTACTTCTCTTTTGTTTAGGTACAGGATAAAATATAACCTTACAAGGAAAAGCAACTATGGATTTCTTTCTTGTAGATTCCCCTCACCCTTGTTAAAGAAAATTATGCAAAACAGGATTTAGCTGTAAATCCATTCCCACCATTGGATGTTACAGTGTTCAGTGTTGCTATATTTAGGGAAACCTAATTTGAAAGTGCAAGGAAATTTCTGAAAAGCTACCACAAAACTAGGTTGGGAAAAACAATATAAAGTGTGAAATGGTGCAGGTGAATACTTTGGGAGAATGCATCATATACTGTACCACTGAACCAGTTATCCCAATGCAGGAATAAAACACTAGTGTACCTTCCTCTGGAAAAGATAGGGAAGAGGGAAGATATGCGGAATTTGAATTCTTATTATTTCAAATGTAGCTTGTGTGGAATTTTGTCTTAAGTGTTCTTTTAATATTACTCTTAGCTTAATTTTACATTTATCCTGAGTTTTGAGTAAATAGGACCATATTTGTTGTGCATCACCTAGTGCAGGGGTCCCCAACCTTTCGGACCTCAGGGACCACTAAATTCATAATTTTAAATCCCGCGGACCACTAATACGAATCCAGCACGCCACTTGCTGAAGCGCCTGGATTCCCAGTGACGGGATTCAGGCACTCTCTCCCCCCTCTCTTTCTCTCTCCCCCCTCTCTCTCATCTCTCTCCCCCCTCTCTCTTTCTCTCTCTTTCCCCCCCTCTCTCATCTCTCTCCCTCTCTTTGTCTCTCTCCCCCCTCTCTCATCTCTCTCTCCCCCTCTCTCTTTGTCTGTCTCTCTCTCATCTCTCTCTCCCCCCTTCTTTCTCTCTCTCATCTCTCCCCCGGCGCGACCGAGGTATGCGCAGCACCAACAAAGGGCCGGAAGAAATGTCCGTGAGACCCAGAAAGAGATGAAGCTTCGCTCCCGCTCTGGAATATGGAGCGAATCTCCATCCTCCACCCTTCCCTTCTCAGGCCAGGCGAGGAGTGACTGGGAGGGCGATGGGCGCTCTTTCTCTCCCCCTCTCTTTGTCTCTCTCATTTCTCTTTCTCTCCCCCCTCTCTTTGTCTGTCTGTCTGTCTCTCTCATCTGTCTTTCTCTGATCTCTCTCTCTTTTTTTCTCCCTCTCTCTCTCTCTCTCTGTGTCTGTCTCTCTTTCTGATTCTCCGGTGCTCTCTGGGTCTCGCGGGGTGCTTCTTCGGCCTTTGTTGGTGCTGGGCGCACTTCAGTCGCTCGGGGAGACACATGACCTGCTCTCCACCCCAAGACACTCGCCCGACCTGGCTGCAGCCGATGCTCCGCGTCTCTCAAGTGCGCTAAATTTAACTGCACTGCAAGAGCAGTGGGCAGGCCATGGAGGCGCCAACAGCAGCAGCGGAGAGAAACGGCCGGGCCAGTGTCTCAGGGCTGAGAGGAAGTCACGCGTCTCCCCGAGAGACTGAGCTGCGCGGAGCACCAACAAGGGCCGGAAGAAACACCTGTGAGGTCCAGCAACAGAGGAAGCTTCGCTCCCGGTTTGGAATCTGGAGCGATCTCCATCCCCCGCCCTTCCCTTCTCTGGCCAGGCGAGGAGTGACTGGGAGGGGAGGGCGAGGGTCAGGGACAGCCAGTGGTGGGATCATCCAACAGGAAGCCACAGCAGAGGGAGGAAAGAGCTGCGGGTTACTGCCACCCGTTGCTTCGGCCTGCCTGCGCCGCCACCCCCCCTTGCACCATTATCTCGTTCCGGCCGGCTAGGGCTGCGCTACTCTTTGCACGTTGCACCTCCTGCAAATTTGCAAGTTGCACGTAGCTCCCTCTACGGTGGACATTTCCAGCCCCACCATGAGCTGCCTGGCCGGTCCCATATTCCAGAGCTCTAGTCACAGGACTGGCCATTGGTCATCCTGGAGCAGCTCCTCCACCTGGGTGCGCTGCAGACCACCAAAATTTTCTCGCGGACCACCAGTGGTCCGCGGACCACCGATTGGTGACCTGTGACCTAGTGAGATGGGCAGCTATTTGGATTTGATAAATGTATCTCACTTTCACGCAAAAAGAATCATTGCAATGCTAATTGATTTCATCAAAAATTCTCATTAAGTTTATACAATATTTCTGATAGTGCTTCAGAGATTATTCTGTATCTTTAGGCTGAAAGAAGCACAATGTTGTCTAACAGTCTTTGTTAACCTGTTCCTTTTCAAGCTTCTTCAGTTTTAGGGGTTAATTTTTGGTCCTCTGCCACAAAAAGATAGATAAATCAAAGTATTAATAAGCAGATAAGATTTCCTTTGATTTCATGTAGCAGCAATTTGAGGGAAGCAGCAGTATTTATTTTTGTGCATGTTCATCTTAATGCTTAATGCCTTTTGAACTGTCAACATATAATACTAGGCTAGTGACATATTGGATAGATTTGGAGCAAGTATTATTAATCAGAACTCTTTGTCCAACAAATATTTGTTCTCCAGCAGAAGGTAGATTGTTACACATCTTTTTCCTTTCAAACTGATTACAAGTTGCAATAATCACTTATTTCTTCATCATTTTTAATGTATATTTTTTCTCCTGTATTTTTTTAGTCAGCTTGGACTATTATTTTCATTTGCTTACAGTTCCATTTCTTGGCTTATTTCCTTTTGGTATTTCCTTTTTTAAACTGAAGTATCCATACCACTCAAAATATTGCTGATAGTTTGTCTTTTTGAGAGTCTGATACTTTTTTTTCTCTGCAATATAACAAAATACTTTATGGAGAATTTTAAGGAGTAAGTGGAAAAAGTGATCACTCAATTATCACTATGACCTTGCTTCCCATATAGTCACTGAACTCATAGTCACTGAATTCTTTCTTTTTCTTTTTAGAAAGTATTGTGATTTGATGTGAATGAGGAAGATTAAAAGCTGCTTTTTGTTAAACAGATGGTTATTCTTAACAATATCTTCTCAGGGATAGGTAGAACATGGAAATTTATATTCCGTACAGATCAATCACACATCATATGTCTGCTGTCCTGCCCAATAAACTTTTGTAAATAAGACTTGTACAATAAATATATTCTAAAATTACAAGCATTCACTTTTCTCTTGGAAGTAATTTAATACAGACCTCATTGCATACCTGATGCGTATTTTTAAAAATGGTAGGAGGTGTTACAGACACACTTCTGCTTCTTTGGGAGGAAATGTTTGTAAATGTTCAGTGAAGTAATATTGAATTAGCTAAGTCTTGACTATGGAGAATTGTGAACTGTGAAACCTGTTGTTCACAAATTTTCTGGCAAGCTTAAGTATTTACAGAGTTCTTCTCTGTTAGTATAAATCTGGATATTATACTAAATGTATTTTAAGAGTTTAATGTAAAGGTAGTTTTTAAACAGAATTTACTGTTGGAGTGTGTGGATGTGGATCTGGACTGCAACGCATAGGGGTTTAACCCTTCCTCCTTCTGCTCCCACAGCTCCAATTTACGTTGGGAAGGAAGTTCCCATTGGTGCCATGGAACCTTCCCATCTGAGTCAAATTGCAGCCACAAGGTAGGGGGATTTTTATAAAAGCCATAGCAGTGGGGAGGAAAGATCCCTGCACATGCTACTTTATTGATCTTCATCCCCTATGGCTGGTGGCAATTGCTGTTTAGAACTACACTTACACTAAGACGTGCAATGTAAAACTAATCAAAGATGCCATTGACTGCCAGAAGAGAGGCCAGGAATATGGCACTAGTTGAGTATGTATGTTAACAAGTTATCTAAAACAGCCCTTACGTCTTGCAGGGTTGAGTGTTTTTGTTACCAGAAGTCATCATTATAAAATAAGAAAGAAGAGATGCAACCCAAAGAGCATTCATGACTAATACTGAAGATCTGAATATTTTTAAAAAACGTTTCGAGCAAGCGTTCCAATTAGAAAATGTCTTTATGTTTTATATGTATAAACCCCAATCATTCCATCTGTTGCCATGTATCTTGCAGATGAGTAGCAGAATCTCATATATGTATTTGCATACAATAATGTCTAACTAGAATAAATAAATAAATATCTTCAGCTTAGGTTTCAGTAATTTTCTTCCTCTCATTTATCCTAAGAATGTTTAGGGAATATAGCTATAATTGAAATATACATATGCATGTAACAAAATATAATTGCTGCAAAAAAAAAAAGTACAAGGGAAAAATACTGTATATTGTGCATATAGAGAAAGGGATATTTGCAAAGAATAAAGAGAGAAAGGAACCATTAAGATTAAAAGAAACAAAGAAAAGATAAAGCATTTGGGTGAAAATAAAACATTATTTTGGAAGTAGGTGAAAAGGTCTAAACAAATTCTCTAAGCAAAGTAAATGAATTGAAATAAAAGTGACATTATTTGGAAGAAAATGAAGTGAGAAAATGCTATAAGATATATTTTAAAGATTTGTATGGGAATTATGGTATATTAGTAAACAAAGAAAAAACAATGGAAAGAAAGTGACAAATATGAACATGTTGAAATGCTACAGATATAGATGGTGTCTCACAAGAATTTTTAAATATGTCTGCTTATGGAGTAACTGCCTGACTTGGATCTGTACATGTGCCTCACAATTGGAAGAATATTGTTTATTCCCTGCTACAAAGAGAATAATAACATAAAAATACCAAAATTACATTGGGATTAGGCTGTTATGTATGCCTGGAAAGAGTTTTGGTAGAATTCAGATTGAAGGGAGGTAACTGATTAAAATCTGAGTTGAGAATTCATGCTGGATAGTCAGTCAAATTTTTGTTCTTTAAAAGATCACTAAAAATGTATGGATGTGAGAAAGAAAGTTTGTTGTTCATTTGTAGATTTAGAGAAAACATTGTCAAATGACCTGGCTTGAATTATGAAAGGGATCTATCTGTATCAGTGTGATGTTTAGGAGCTGATTGCTGAATTGGTAATTTGTGATATATAATAGAGCTTATATGAAAATAAATGGTTTGCTTTGCATGTTGTGTGATAAGTGTTTAATGTATATACAGGAAAATACATCAGGAATTCTGCTAGAGAGGGAGGTTTGTTAGCCGGAATCATGAATGTGTATGTAGTGCTGTATACAGTACAGTCAATGCTGGTATTGTGAGATGATAATCCAAATTATTTTCAGCAAATGTTAGACTATATAATACCATGAGAGATATGCATGTGAAAGTTAATATATCAAAACCAAGACTGCTTTGTTTTCCAAGAAAAAAGACGAATAATTGCAAGTTATACATAAACAGTAGGTAGATAAATGTTTTACCTTGGTAGAATGTTTACTAAAGATGGGAAAATAAGATGTGCAAATAATTGTAAAAAGTAGTGAGTTGTATGTGATTAGAGTTCAAAAGACCACTTCAAGTACAATTGCAATTCTAAACAGCTTGTAAAATAATAATTAGGATTAAAATAGCAACCAAAAAAGAAAAAAAAGCAATCAAAAAAGAAAAAAATAACAAATGACAGTGGAATTACAGAGTACATCAGGAAGAATTACACAAAGAAGCCATTATAGAGCATACATGCGCCAGTTAAACCCAGTGGTTTTGTACAGTTGATTTTTGTTTTGTTTTTTTACAGGAAATGTGAGTCTCTCCCTACCTATGAAAATAGCAGTTGAGTACACTTTTGGTTATTCAAAAAGAAATAGCATGATAAAATATGTGTGCTGAAAATGCTGAAATTAGTTGGTGAATAATTTCTCCATTGCATTTAGCTATTAGGAAAGGATTTGTAATGACTTTTAGTCAATTGTGTGAATTGACTGTTGAAGGATTTTTAGTTTGTCTTTATTCAGTATAATTTCTAAATATATAACTTATTGGATATAAGGAGTAAAGCCAGCAGGAAAATGTTTCTGAAATGAATCTGTAAAGTTGAAATTGCAAATTCTTCTGTGTGCTGCTTGGAGAGTCCAAGCATGGGTTAAATCTGTCTGATTGGCCAGAGACTGAGTTGCAAAATCTTTGGCCACGCCTCTTCCCCCCGGCTGAGCTCCAGTTTTTCAACTCAGTCGGCCTAGAAAGACACAAAAATTCTTTTTCCTTGTTGTAATTTGGCTAAAAGATCAGAGGCTTGGCTTTTCAGGCAGAGGAGTTTCACGGCGGAGCTCAGCAATTCAGCGCTTTCTTGTGGGAGCGCGGCCGTGGCGTGGATTCCCATGTGGCATCGCCCAGGAGGTCGTAGCTTTATTGCCATGTCATTAAGGAACGACAGCAGAGCCATCAGCCGGTCGCTCATTCCTCATCCCCTGCAGGCTGGAAAGCGAGGGCTCCGCTCCTCTTCGAATCTGAGCTGAGTTAGACCGAGGCTTCGGTCTGCAGTAAGCACAGGCTGCCCAACTTTGCGTGTTGCAAACCGTGTTGCTGGTTTCACGCTATTCATTTAATTGCGGCGCTTGTAATCGTGTTGTCGGTTTCGCGCCTTTTTTGCTGCTGCTGCTGCTGACTGATTGTGCTCACAAACCGTGTTGTCGGTTTGGCGCCAATTTCCCTGCTTGGATTGCACAGTGAGTATTGCAGATTCTTCGGTCAGCTTGCCAGCCCTTCCAGGAACATTATCCAGACTTATTATTAATTCAAAGGGGGATCCTTCCCAGGCTTGGGATTTGCCCCAGATTGATTCTGGGTAGCAGTTGCAAGATAGCAGGACGGTTCGAGCCTTCCAAAATGGCGGACCGATCCATTTCTAACAGCAGCAATTCAGCTGACTCTTCTCCCAGGCAGCAGAGATCAGAGGCTTCTGATCCAAAAAGGGCAAGGTCAGTTTCTAAAGGTCCTTCTACCAGGGCCAAGGCTAAAGATTTGAAGACAACCTCATCAGCCTCTGAGAAAGATGCCAAGAGAAGGCAAAAAGCCTTGGAAAAACAATTTTCAAAGGCCCAGAAACAGGCAGAAGCAGCTAAGGTAGCAAGAATCCCAGTGGGTAGGACTGAGGCTCACATTTCCTTAGAAAAGGAATTACGCCCTCAGACCTTGCAGGAGAACCAGCTAAACTGGTCTCCTAATCTTACCACCGGGCTGCAAATCTTTCAGGCAACCTCTTACGAGGAGGATTTTGTTCCCCTCTCCTACCTGCCATCTGCAGGATTGGAGCCTACATCAGTTACCAGGCCTTCTGCTCCATCTGTCATTTTTACTCCTACAGTGGCAGGGCTCTGCCCTGAGGAGGATTTGGGCCCAGGCCTTTCGCAAGAGCTACACAGCATCATTGCGCAGACCATTTCACAAGGCATAGATGCAGCCCTACAACAGAGGGGTTTCACGGGAACATTGTCATCGGGCCCTTCCCGTCTAGCGGCTCTGCAACCTCAATTACAACCCGATATGGGCTATATTCAAGAGCCTCATTCCCCGCTACCTTCCCTTCACAGCGATGTCTCGCTTGTGGGTGATGAAGAAGTGGGTGACTATGAACTTTCTGAAGATGAAGGTATCATCCCAGACAAGCCTGTGTTCACTGGGCTTTTTCGTCCCAATTTGTTTAAGACCTTGTTATTTAAGGCCAAAACAACGGCCAATATGGGGGCATCCAGTGGTCTGACGGACACATCCACAGACCCTCAGGATCCCAGTGCTCTCCTCTTCACGGAGCCAGTCACAAGAGATGATACCTTCTCCTAAGCTTTTTGTAGATGTCATCCAATGGCAGTGGAACCAGCCTGGTTCCATCTCAGCCCCCAGTGGGATGGACAGGAAAATGTATACCGTAGAGCAGAATCTAGAGGAGCTCCTAAAGTTACCAACTGTGGATGCTCCCCTGGCCAATTTGGCAACAGCGGCCATCCTGCCTTCTGACACGGCAGAGGGCCTAAAGACTGAGGACAGGAAAGCTGAGTTGTCAGCTCGTAAGACTCACCAGGCAGCCGCTTGGGCAATTCGATCAGCCACGGCTGCATCCTTTTTCACCAGAACATCGCTATTATGGCTGCGTCAAATGTAGGCCCGAGCATCTTCTGAGGACACCAGGCTGCATCAGGATATTAGTAAATCGATTGCAGTAGCCGAATATTAGGCAGACGCTACCCTCAACGCGGCCAAGTTTGCCTCGAGGGCACTAGCTTCCAATGTCACCTCCAAGCCCCTTTTATGGCTTTGCCATTGGCAAGCTGATATGAAATCTAAATGGAGACTAGCGTCCGCTCCCTTCAAGGGAAGCAATCTCTTTGGGGAGGTGCTAGACCCTATCCTAGTGGAGGGTAAGGACAAGAGGAAATCTCTTCCTCACATTTACAGGAAGGAAGAGAGAAGGACCACCCCTTACTACCGCAGGCAGTCCTTTCTGGCCCCTGAGGCAGGGTTTAACACCCCGGCCTATCAGAGACCATATTCCCAGAGTATGGATTGCTCGCAGGACAGATCATCCTTCCAAGATAGGGCCAGACAACCACAGACCAGGTGACCCTTTCGGGGAGCCAGCAACCGACCTTTCCGTCGGACAAAGTGACTCTCCGTCCGAGGTCCCCATTGGCGGCTGCTTAAGGATGTTCGCCAGCCAATGGCAAGAGACCAGTACCGATGCTTGGGCATTACAAACAGTGAAGCTCAGGCTCACTCTAGAGTTCTGCTCCATCCCCCCAAGAAGGTTCATCTGATGCTCGGTTCCCAGGGAGGCCACAAAGAGGTCTCTGATGGAGGCCGAGATCCAGCACCTGCTGGACATACAGGCCATCGTGCCAGTGGGACAGCAGGGTCTCGGTTTTTATTCGATCCTCTTTCTGGTCCCAAAGAGGGGGGGGGTGGAGAGCCATCCTAGATTTGAAGAAGCTCAATGTACATTTAACGTACAAACACTTCAAAATGCATTCCCTAATTTCCATTCTGGGTGGTATAAGACAAGGAGATCTCTTAACATCAATAGATCTCAAAGAGGCTTACCTCCATGTACCCATCAGACCGTCATACAGAAGGTTCCTCAGGTTCTCTTATGCAGAGCTCCACTTCCAATACAGGGCCCTGCCCTTCGGCCTTTCATCGGCCCCCAGAACCTTCACCAAATTACTAGATGTGGTGGCTCATCTTCAGGCGATACCCATCATACTGCAATGTTATCTGGACAACATTTTAATCCAGTCGGTGTCTCCGCTTCAGGCAAGGCAGGACCTTCAGATCACGGTCCAAACCCTCCAGGACCACAGTTTTTCCGTGAACCTGGAGAAGAGTCAAATGATGCCTTCTACCAGTTTGATCCATTTGGGAGCAGAGCGACGATCCAGCATAAGAGCCATGGTGGATCAAGTCAAATCTCTACGACTAGTGCCATTGATTCTTCTTTCCCAGTTATTAGGAAAGATGATCTCCTGTCTGGCGATAGTTCCCTGGGCACGGTTGCATGCCCGGGCCCTGCAATGGCTCCTGCTGCCAAGTCAAAGATCGGGGCTCAGCAATTCCAACACACGAATCTGGGTTCCTCAGAGGGTACTCCGATCCCTAGACTGGTGGACTTCAGCAGCTATGGAGAAAGGCTGTCTCTTCAAAGAGCCCACCCGTATGGTCATAACCTCGGATGCCAGCCTCTTTGGCTGGGGTGCTCACCTGCAATCCCGGGTGACCCAAGGTCAGTGGTCCCCGGAAGAACTTCAAAACGACATCAATTGGTTGGAATTAAGAGCGGCGCATCTGGCGTGATGTCATTTTCAAGAGACATTGGTAGGTCACCATGTTTTATTGTTGACAGACAATGTAACAACCAAAGCACATGTGAACAGACAGGGAGGCACATGGTCCAAGATTCTGATGCGCGAAGCGGGGACTTAGGCCTTTGGGCGGAGAGACACTTACTCTCCTTGCAAGCAGAGCACATCTTCGGGATCTCCAACACACAGGCAGACTAGTTGAGCAGGTCAACCATCGACCAGTCTGAATGGCGCCTGCACCCAGAATTGTTTCAGCGGCTATCAGAGAGATTCGGCCATCCAAGTGTGGACTTATTTGCCAGTCCAATGAATGCTCAACTCCCGAGGTTCTTTCCAGGTTCCGGATGCACAGGGCCGAGGGGACCAACGCCCTCCACTGCCCATGGCCTCCCGGCCTGTTATACACCTTCCCTCTGATCCCTCTCATTCTGAGGGTCATCAGAAAATTTTTGGTGGAGGAAGCGGAAGTTCTCTTGTGGCTCCCCACTGGCCCAGGCGCCCGTGGTTTGTGGACCTAGTGAACCTATCCATCTCTCGTCCCTGGAGGATTCCCCCAGACAGGATCTCCCTCAGCCAGGGGGCCGTGAACCACCCGGAGCCCCAGTGGCTCCAGATGGCCGTCTGGCACTTGAAAGGGAGATCCTAAAGAAAGACCATTTCTCTGGGAGAATAATTTCAACTATTCAGGCTTCTCACCGACCTTCAACAAACAGGATATATGAAGCCACCTGGACTGCCTTTTGCCACTGGTGCGCTAAGGAGAAATTAGTTCCTGCATTGGCGCCAGTCCCAAAGGTTTTAGACTTCCTTCAGGAGGGGCTGGATAAGGGATTGTCTTCCAACACCCTCTGTAGGCAAGTGGCCGCCTTAGCCACAATTCTGAACTGCGATGGCACCCACTCCCTCTCTCAACATCCGAGGGTGCGTAGTTTTTTGAAAGGGGTGTCCAACCTACAACCCCCAACAGTTCATAGATATCCTACTTGAGACCTGTCATTAGTTCTACAGGCTCTCACGTCTCCTCTGTTCGAGCCATTAAGGTCCGCCAGCCTCAAACTGCTGACCTTTAAAGTTGCCTTTCTCATAGCTATTACATCTGCTAGGCAAATTTCCAAGCTGGCAGCCCTGTCTGTACGCAGTGATCTGTGTGTTTTTCACCCAAATAGGGTCATTCTACGATTGGACCCAACATTCATTCCAAAAATTAACTTCTGGTTCCACAGGGCCCAGGAGGTTATCTTGCCAGATTTTTGTCCAAATCCCAGCCATCCTCAAGAACGGCGGTGGCATACTTTGGATGTTCGCAGAGCCCTTCGCAAATACATCAAGAGAACTGCCCCTTTCAGGAGGACAGAAGCCTTATTCGTATCATTTCAACCGACGTCCATGGGCAAGAAGGTAACTCCATCCACCATAGGGCGCTGGTTAAAGGTGTGCATTGCGTTGGCCTACGAACATCAGGCCAGGCCTGCGCCAGGCCGCATCACGGCTCATTCGACCAGAAGTGCAGCCACCTCGGCCGCTTGGGCTACGCAAGCATCGATTCAAGAAATTTGCAGGGCGGCGACTTGGGCCTCTCCTTCACCATTTATCAGGAATTACAAATTGGACATGTTTGCCTCAGCTGAGGCGGCGTTTGGGAGACAAATGCTACAGAGGGTTCTTCCTGTCAAGGGGACCCTGGACCAGCCTGTTTCCCGCCCTGTGGATATATTTAGCTTGGGTATATCCCATGCTTGGACTCTCCAAGCAGCGCACAGGAGAAAGAACGTTGGACTTACCTGAACGTTCGTTCTATGTGCGCTGCGGGAGAGTCCAATCCCACCCTGGTTCATTACTGGTCCAGTGTCCAGGAGTGGTCAATTTGATCGTACTGGCTGCGTCCTCTCAAGATCCAAGCCTTCGTCGAAAAACTGGAGCTCAGTCAGAGGGAAGAGGCGTGGCCAAAGATTTTGCAACTCAGTCTCTGGCCAATCAGATGGATTTAACCCATGCTTGGACTTTCCCGCAGCGCACATAGAACGAATGTTCAGGTAAGTCAAACGTTCTATCTATTTCCATTTTAATTATAACTAGATGACCCATAACCCGTTGGGTCATTGTTTCAGAGTTATTTCCTTATCTAAACAGAGGTAAGAGAAACAAAAAAGCAGAGAGCGCAAGAACAAAGGCAAAAAAGCAGGGAACAGGAACAACTTGCAACTTCATGGGGACTTGACTAAAGGAGGGACCAGTCTACCCAGCTTCTGGAGGGCTAGGGTGGGACCACTCTGCTGAACCTCTGGCCAGTGATTTGGCAGCACTGAAGCAGCCACACCTTTGCCAAATTTCAATCCCATGAGAGAGTCATGTGTCCCAGATTTTGGACACATTCTTAAATTAGCCCATTTCAGGTTCTTTGATTCAAAAATTGTTGTTTTATGAAGCATCATTTCACCCAATTTAAGTTTACAGATATTATTATTGTATAGATATAATTCCCTGCTGGACATTTTTGTATGTTTTTAATTTAGAAATCTAGTGAACATTTTCAAGCACTGCATGCAATACAAAAGATATCCTGAAATAACTGAAAGTTTTTGCAGATACCAACTTGATTAGAATTGAAGAAAAGGAAAACAGGAACATTTCACAAAAAAGAAAAAAATTCCCACAAGCCTTTTTTTAAAAGAGGATCATTACATATTTCGTATTGTGCTCATTTTAAAGTTGCTTGTAAAACAGTTAATTGGCTCACAATTGGAAATTCACCAGATCAAGAAATATCACAACACATAGAAAAGATAAATAACTTTTTCACCAAAAGGCAAATCTTCAGTTTTCTGTCCATAAAAAGAAATGTAGGATTAAAAAGACACTTAAACTGCTGAGTTATAATACTTCAGATAATGAAACTAATGAGCTGTGGAATTTTTCCTTTCCCTTATTAACACAATAGTTTTTTTAAATGTAAAATTAGTATTTTCTGAAAATATTTGCTATAGTGGAAGATGTCTACAATACATAACTACATTGCTAATGTTTTCTTCTATTTTGAAATTGTATATTAAACTAGCAAAACATAAGAATACAACCCTATCTGTTAAGCAAATTGTAGCATTTATAGCAAAAATTGAAACATGTTAAAAGTAAACTTGGTATATTACAAATATAACATTCTATGAAAAATTATCCTTTTTATTCATTTTTTTCCTATATTTTTCTTTTTATGAAATCTGTTTATGTTTCAGTAGATGTATATAAATAACATTCCAAAATAATACTAAGGGTACAATTACATCTGGGGTCTGTCTTTTTTTAATGGGGGAATGGATTCATTAAGGCATGGATATTGATTTATTATGAGAATGGAATGGACAGTAATTCTGTGAGACTTTTAAGTATCAAAATGTGTCACCCCTTAATTTTCCATTGACAAAAGTTGATCCTTTAGAGGTTTGGAAATGTTAATAGGTAAAGAAAATCCCCTCACTCCCACCCCCCAACACAGAGATTTAAATCTGCCCACTCCTGAAGTGCATAGAGATTAGGAACCTATGAAGTCTGTAACTTAAATGTTCTCAATATTCTTTCCATTATTTTCTTAATAGTAAATAGGGTATGATCATGGGAAAACTCAACTCATTGTCTTGAAATTGCCTGTATTTGTAACAGTTTTAATTTTGTTGGTTCATCTATGGATAAACAATGGTGGCTGAGACGAATTGAGAGAATTTAGAATGTCAGCAAAAGCAAAGCTCACAGGGAAAGAAGGCTCCAGCTCATAATCTAAATAGAGCTACTTGGTTTTCTACAGGTGCTCATTGACCTTGGTTGTGATAAGCCAGTAGGAAGTTGCCTTGCCTAACAAGTGTGGGATTTGATTAACAGTAGCAACTGGAACTGCAGCGATTGCCTCACACTTTACCGCTGCATTGCTTAGCAATGGAAATTTTGGTCCCATTTGTGGCAATACGTCAAGGACCACCTGTAAATAGTTTTATCACATGTTGCAAGGGTTGGAGTAGATGATCCTTGTGGTCCTTTCCAATTGTACAATTCTATAATTCATTCCTAAAATGGTGACAGGTTTGAATGCTTATTCATTATTATTATCATATCAATTCTTCTTAGGCCTGTTCCATTTTTATCTTTTTCTCTTCAGCATTGCTGTTTCATAATTACCCTGTGAAAAATATTAAAGTGTTTTTTTAAAGATAATTAATGAGCGTAAATTAATTTTCATTGCATCTTACTCAATAATAATATTCCCTTATTTCATTGGAAACTACTCCCAAATCACAGTGCCTTGGATTGCAGCTATAGTTATTTATTCCCAAGGAGAACAGTCCTAAAATAGCTGTACCTTTGGAAAGAACAGCTCTTACAACTTTGCTGTAGTTGTATGGATAAAATGTAATATGTGTGTTATATGTGCAAAGAATATTGAATGGTTCTGAGTTTGCACACTGCAATATTGGATTCAGCATTTTTATTCACCTATTGAGTACTGCCCAAGAATTTGGGATAGACGGATGCTGTTGCTTGGTGCTGTTAAACGTATCATCATAGAATGTAAACTGTTCAAAGTAAAGCTGCCTTTTGCAATTGACTGATGGAGATTTTGTCAGTGCCGATGGTGTTCAAGTGATGCTCCAGATGTTTTTGGCTGTTTTCATTCCCATCCATTGTTTCTTGTCTCGCTTTCTGATGCTTTGGAAAATAGGTAGGCCCCCCTCTCCTTTGTGGCAGCCCCTCAAAGATTGGAATACCTTAAAGCGTTGTGGTTTTGGAACCAAATTCAGAGCCATATGTGTACTTAGTGTTTTTGTTTCTTAAGAAAGGGTTAATTGTTCCTTTTCCTCACCTTCACTGTATTCCATGCCAATATGGAGAATACACTCCCCCAAAGCTTATTTAAAAGATATATTTTTAAAATGTATCAACCATTATATTGTATGTGGCCTACAGTGTCTGGGATCTTTTCAACCTTACATTACCATTGTTTGTTGCCTAAGAGTATATCTCTTTATACTGGACAACATTTTTCCCCCAAAAGTTTTGCTTCCTGAAAAACCTTTAGTGATTATGATAGACCCCTTCAAACTGAACACAAATATAATTTCAAAATGACTGCATCATGTAGGAATCTTGAGACATATGAAGTTAACTTTTAATAACTATAATATATTTAATATCATAATGTTTCCGACATATTGCATGAGTTCAACATGGCCAAAAAGTGTTTTCATGGTGGTGAAAACTTTCACCATGTTCGTCACTTGCTGCCCCTAGATTTTTGGGAAAGAAATCCAAGTGTGAATGCAAAAAATGAATCTTCAGTGACATGTTGTACTTTATGGTCTGGTATGCTGTAAGAACTTTGTCAACCAACTGAATACGGTTTGGTGTTCTATAGTTGCCAAGAAAATGTTCGATGATATCCTTGAATGCTTTCCAGGCAATTTTCTCTGGCCCCAGATTTTTGAACTGCTTGTCATTGATGACATATCTGATCTGTGGACCAATAAAAATGCCTTCCTTAATCTTGGCATCAGTTATTCTTGGAAACATCTGTCTCAACAAAAACCTTCACCTTCCTTGTTCATCACTTTCATGAAATTTTTCATCAGTCTGAGTTTTATGTGAAGTGGAACCAAAAATATTTTTGTCAGGTCAACAAGTGGTTCATGTGCCATGGTATTTCTTTTTGTTCTGGAATCACATTTTTGGGGAGTGGCCATTTCTTTTTATGTAATGTAATGCAATGCGACTCTTGCATGGCTATCTCATCCACATGGGATGGGATCAGGTGGTATTCAGCCGGTTCACACCGGTTCAGGCGAACTGGTAGGGGAAATGTGGCCTGGGTCGTCGAACCGGTAGTGACAGCCACTGGCCGCGCCCGGTCGCCCTGCCCATCCCTGCCCTATATATGTTGCCTTCACCACGTGGCCCAGCTAATCGCCTCGCCAGTCACCTCCATGCCTCTCCCGCACTGCTCAGCTCACCAAAGGTAAGCTTGTCGCCCTTCGCCTTGGGTCTGGGGCCAGGGCCCAGGGACGCACCATTCCCTGAGGCCCGGGAGCCGCTGCCCTCTCGCCACCTGCCTCAGCCTGGTCGGGGAATGCGCCATTCCCCAGCTCCAGCCTTGCCCCGGAGCCTCCGCCCGCTCGCCGCCCGCCTCGGCCGGGTTGGGAAACGTGCCATTCCCCTGCTCCGGCCTTGCACCAGAGCCACCGCCCACTCCCTTCACCAGTCGCACGCGTCGCCCCATTTCCCCTCCTTCACAGGCCCCGGCCCAAGGCCCGCTTCCTCCCCCATGACCGCCTCTTTCTTCGGGCTTACCTTCCTCCCGCGGCGGCTGGTGGCAGAGGGGAAGGCAAGCTCTCTTTTTTGGTGTGACTGCGAGAAGCCTCCCAGCTGCCACCTCTTTGCCAGCCGCTTCCCAGCAGCGTTGGCTGGCTGGAGGCCGGCGAAAACTACTGGAGGTCTCGAACGCGCCGAAAAAGCCTCTGCTGTGCTGTCGCCAGCAGGCAATGGGGTGCGTGTGTGCGGCCAGCGCGAAGAAGAGGGCGGCGATGGCACGGCAGAGGCTTTTTCGGCGCGTTCGAGACCTCCAGTAGTTTTCGACACATGCGACTGGCGAAGGGAGAGCGGGCGGCATGCAGGAGGAGGCCTTTGACAGATTAGGCCAGGCCTGGGCAGAAAAAAGGTAGAAAGAAAGGCTGCAATAGCTGTAAGTTCAAATTTTTTTCCTACTGGGTTCTGTGGGCATGGCTTGGGGGGGTGTCATGTGACTGAGTGAGCGTGAGTAACATCAAGTTGGCCACGCCCACTCAATCACATGACCCCCACACACCAAGCCACGCCCATAGAACCACTAGGGGAAAAAATTGAATCCCACCACTGGATGGGATAGCAACAGTACTTGGTATATCCAAGCTGCATTCCAAGCAGCAGAGCCATTGCTCTTAATTTCCACAAATATTCTAGTTGTACTTTTGTAACAGTTTCATGTTTTTGTATGTTTGTTTCATGTGTGCAGCATACTCAATATGTACTAAAGGGTATACATTGCTATTGTGTAAAAACAAAGATTCTATAAAACAGTATGTAATAGGTAAAATTACAGGTTATTTTTGTAGTTAGCAGCCAAAAATCTATAAGAAACCCCCAAAAGTATTTTGGAAGCAAAATCTTTATTGTTCAGTGTTATCTGTACATCCCCTTTAAATATGTACAGAAAAAGAACTCTCCATAAAATCTCAGAATCATAATTCTGTACCTATATAGCCGTGCACTTGCTCAATAATCCTAGATTTTTAGAAGTAATGGGTTTGATTTTTACTAGTTTAGGTGAAGTGAAATTTTATCTAAGCAACATTTTCATTGTAATGTTTGTTAACATTTAAGTATCTCCTGTGACTTAGAAATCTCAGGCCCTAAATTTATCTCCCATATAATCCTGAATTCAACCTAGATATCATTCAAACTGTTAACTTCAAATAACTCCTTGACATTCAACTCAGCTCTGCATTCTGCTGCTTGCCTTCTTCATTTTTACACTTAGTAGGGAGCTTCCAAGATGAAGCAAACAATTTAATTTCTATTCAGGAGAAAATTTCACATTTCCTCTCTTAGGAAGGAAACTGCAGGCTGCTGGAGGAAGTGAAGAGCACTCAATCTTCTGAAATATTTCTTACTCACGTGGAGGCAAAAGTTTATGATAATTAGACAAGAGGTTAAAAATATGGATTTTGCACTCTTGAGACTTATTTTTTCTCCAACAAAATCTGTTTGACTAGGGCGCCAGATAGGTACCATACAAGCCTTCATAATCATGTTCCCCAAACTGTATTTTCAGATATCTGAGTGAGTCTGAGAGAAAAAGAGTACGAGCAAAAGAGTTAGAGTCTAGGAGTCATTCTGCTGCCAACTAAAATAAAGAAGGTGGAAAGTTTCTGAACTACAAATTAACCAAAAAGGATAGAATTAAATACATCTTTTTCTTCTTCATTCTTGTAACTTTCATATACCGTATTTTTCAGTGTATAAGAGGCACCTTTTTCCCCAAAAAAAGAGGGTGAAAATCTGGGTGCGTCTTATACTCCGAATGTAGCCCCGCCCAGCCTCTCAAACGGAGGGTTCAGAGGCTGAAAAAAGCCTCTGAAACGGAGCTTCAGAAAAAAAGCCTCTGAAACAGAGGTTTCAGAGGCAGAAAAAAAAGCAAGGCGCAGAGCTCACAACCAATGAACCTGTTGCTAAAATTCCCCTCTGAGAACAGCTGATTGGGGGTATTCCGGGAGCACGATCCACCCGCCAATCAGCTTTTTTCTTACTTTCCTCCTCAAAAACTAAGGTGCGTCTTATACTCCAAAAAATACGGTAGTTTTATTATCTCTTAATCTGCTAACTGCAGAGTAAAGCTGTAATTGAGACATTTTTGTTTTCTAGTTCAAAGAGATAAGAGAGAAACAGTTTTATGTGAAGCATGAGATTACTGATATATCACTACGTTGGAATATGATATATACTACAGTGTTCACGTTGCTCTCAGAGCCATAGAAACACAGAGACATAAATATATATGAGTATGTGAAGAAGCTCTTTGGAACAGTTTGACTTGACAAATGATCAAGAATTAAGCAGAACTCAGTCTAGGGCCCTTTCCTTTCAATTTTAGACGGGGAATAAAACAAGTTAATAAGAAAGCATTGATATGATTATCATCAATTACCAAATAATTTAGGCAAATGTACTAATAATTTCAGCAAATATAACTGAAATATATGTTCTAAAATTAGACTGTAGCCGCAAACACTTTCATTAAATAACATTAAAACTTCTGAAGCTTTTTTGGGGCAGGATGGCAAATGTCATACCCAAGGGAGACTGTATCTGCTTTCTGGAGGTTTCTGGAGATTTTTTAAAATGAAGTTTAAGAAAAAAGTTTAAAGGCCCATTTTAAAATTTAAATAACATGTCTCATTACTTTCAGTTAGAACATTATTATTTTTCTGGTTTGGGGCCAGTTTATTCTCTCAATACAGGTAGTCTATGACTAATAATTGAGCCCAGAAGTTTTTGCGATAGTAAGTCAAGTTATCACATAACCGGACTTGATTTTGCAACCATTTTTTATGACAGTTGTTTAGTGAGTTATTGCAGTTGTTAAGCAGTTCATGTGGTTTTAAATCCAAATCCAGCTTATTCAATAGTCACAAAACATGATGGCATTACCACGGAACATTGCAACTGGTTGTAAATGCAAACTAGTTGCCAAGTGCCAAAAATATGATCGCATGGGGATGGAATGACATTTAGGCAGGTGACATAGAAATTTGGTCTTTGAATTATGAAGCAGCTATGGTTTGAGAAAACAGAAATTTGTCTCAGATCGACCCCAAAATTAATAATAATAATTCGTCAAAAGCAACAGGTCAGCCTTTTCTATATATTTACTCTGTATACTTTTCTCTGGAATGAAGGGAGGGAAGGGCATTGTTTGATGGTATGGGAAATTTACTTCTATTAAGCTAAAAATATGGGATTCAATTGTTCAAAGCGAATGAGGTGAATATCAAGTTGCTAGCCCTGGGAGACCATTGTTAAAGAAATGGAAACAAAGGCTGGAGCACATCTTTATTGGTTTTAATATTAAGATCCCAGAATATTAATTATTGGTGAAATAGGAGAAGTTTATAATTCTAAACATTCTTGACTTTAGCTTGATAAAACCATTTACTGAGAAATTCATTCATAACTGGATAGCACATGATTAGAAATATTAACAAAGCTGATCAAACAGCCAAGTCAATCCACAGAGGTGTGTTTATCACATATAGGACTTGACTCCTAGGACTCAAAGTGACCTTTTCATCTTTTGATTGACTTTCTACAGTTCAGGTAGGGGAAACAATTTCTTAGAATCCATGCTTTATATTGAAATCAAACATTTTCTACATGTACAGAACTTCAGAAAGAATCTTCCACAACTTTCAAGCCACTTTTCTTTTTTCATAGACCTGTCTTTCGGCCACTCTATTATGTTGGCTCTTGCACGATGAATTATACTGTCAGTTTGAACATGAAAACATACAGTTTCATCTTGCCTGGATGCAATTTCTACTCCCTTGTCCACATTTAATTCCAACGACAGACATTTTGTAAAACACAGAGGATAATATTGGATCTCATCCTGAATGTCATTCTCATCCTATAGACTCATAAAATAATAAAATTAAAATCTTAAAGATGACATTGTACAAAGGAGACAATATATAATAATCTAAGTCACAATGCACTGACTTTTCACATTAAAAGATGCTTGCATGTGACTTGGCCAGATTTAGCAATGCACTCATATTTTATAATTAATATAATTAAAAACTGCTGAACAAAACCAAATTGTAATATATAAATAAAAAATTATTGGGTTTCTCTCAGGAAGGATGGAATACATGTGGATATAGAGCTATTGTCATTTTTCAAAACTCAGCATATTGAAATAACAGAAGGAAAAATTAATGCATGTGCTGATATACACTCTAAAACAAATACGTAAATATAAAAATAATTTTATTGTTTCCTTTTTTTGCTATTTCACCTCCTGAACACAGTGCAGAGAGTACAAGATAATAAGCTATGCTGGCACATAATATTCTGATGTTTCTTATCTAAATATTTGTGTTGTCGTCAAAGCAGCAGTTAATTTGTTGGCCTTTACATTTTAGTTTTTCATCTTCTGACTTTTGAAAATTATGTTCTGCTTTGTTTATTTGTAAATTGCTTTCTTGTTGAGGGACAGTATATGAATGTTCTAAATTTTAGAACATAAGTGAAGGTTAAGGAAACACAGATCTCTTACATGTTTTCATTGGTAAGATTTTGGTTTTTAAAGATTGCCTGGTGTAAGCATAACATTTTTTCCCCATTTTCAGTTGAATTTGCATTGCTGTACCACCATTTCTTTAATTCTGTCTGCTAATTAAAATATCACACAGCTAATGAATTTATGCATGTAATCCTGCTGCTACCTGTTTCTTGTCATCTGTTCTTTTAATGTGATTCACATACAAAAAAGCTTTAGTAAGAGTGATCACTTAAGTATTTTTTTAATTCATGCAGTTTTCAGTTTTAACTCCCCTGTGGAATGTAGAAAAATCAGCATTACCATACACAAAAGGTCCCATGCTTTTTTTAAAAAAAAAATGTTAATTTTTAGGAGTTCAGATTGTACAGGTATGCTTTCTGGATTGGGATGAATTTTTTAGTTTAAGAATGGTACCAGAGAAAAGAACTTTAATCCCCCATTTGGAAATCGTACATGTGTGCTACAAAGAATACTGAGTCCTTTTTTTTTTGTTTCTTATTTTTCAACAGGGCAGAGTTTAGGGTATGGATTTGTTAACTATATTGATCCAAAGGATGCAGAGAAAGCCATTAACACTTTAAATGGACTCAGACTCCAGACCAAAACCATAAAGGTAAGAGAATACAAAGAGTGTCTTGCTAAATTATGGAAGAGTGTAGTTAAGACAGCTCCTGGCTATCTCATCAAAGTTGCATTCGCCACCATTCAAAGGATGCAAAGGATCTCTTACTTTGAAACAAAGAAAAAGTGTACAACAGATTTTTTTTTTCATTCTTTTCAAAACGCAGCTGTTTTCTCCTTTAAAAAAAGAAAGGAAAAACAAAACCTTTTAAAATGACTATCAAAGAATTCAGGGTAGATTGTCAAAGCATTAGAGAGTAATCTATAAATTAACCTCAGGAGATAAAACATAAGGATGTTGATAAGATGGCCATTATATGGAGTTTTGTTGTTTGTGCCAATTAGTCCTGATTAATAATAGGCACCCTGTTGTCTCTGTCTGTCTGTCTATCTATTTATCTATCTCTACCTGAGAATAATTGGCAGTCAACTACTAATTTTAATTGATTAATTTCATATAGTACACTTATCATGCTCAAATACTCTTTAGAATGGGATTTCTTTTCCAGAAAGAAAGAAAAAATCTTCACATTATCTGCATGCCATTAGCTTCTCTGTACCGTGGATCTATGTGGGAAAAACAGTAGTTCCTTACTGTAATGTCCTTCTGGTTTAAGAGACTTATCCATGATGCAAGTTGATTCATTAGAAATCTGTGCTGTGCAGTACAATGTAATCAGTTTTATATATGCAACCAGTAGTGGGTTCTAAATCCCGTTGCTACCGGTTTGTTCGTGAGCGCGCTCGCGCGCAACGCTTCGCATGCGCAGAAGCGTCCCAGGCAGGTGGGCGACCAAAAGTTAATCCCAAGCTGGAATCTTCCTGGTCTGCTTTCAAATAATAGGTAGAAATTGCAGAATTCACGTAGCTTGAAAGCTTACCAGCAAAATATAACCCACCAAAATAAAGATGAGAAAAAAACCAATATGTGTGCATCTTAATGTGTAATTTGATGATTAAAGTAATGGTTTTAGAACTGCATTCATTTTATATGGTGGTTTTTCTTTAATGCTTGGTTATTATTTCCCTGAATTTAAAATACGTTCTGTTTCTATTTTCAGAAAGTTGATATTGACAGAATTCAAGAATTTTAGAATATATTGGCAAAGAAATGGAGTGTATACTAATACACATGTTGAAATTCATAGATTCTGATAGAATAAATTTTAGGCCTGTTAATGATCACTGAGATCAAAATTATATACTTCTGACATGGTCTGCTTTGGGTATGGATTGGTTAACTATATTGATTTTTGAAATGCAATACATAAACAGAAACAACTCTTTCTAAAGTCTAAAGTTGTATTTAGTTCAAGTATTTGTATAGTTAGGTTTTGTGGCTGTAAGTATTTTAAATGAATTATAAACTTGAAACTTTGGTCTAGTGGTACCAGGCTAGAAATCAGAGAGTGTGAGTTCTAATTCCGCATTAGCATGAAAGTCAGCTGAATGACCTTGGACCAGTCACACACACTACGCCCACAACAGCGGGCGACAAGCCAGTTGATCAATTCCTGTCACAACCAATGGATCAAAACTCTGTTGATCTGGAAAAAAGCAGACCCTGCCCTTGCAGGAAAACGCTAGGAATAAAAAACTATATATGTAGATTCAGGAAAATTAATAGTACTTTTTAAGTCTCAGTTCTAAAATGAATTTGAAAGTAGCATTGACAGATATGTTGGGCTGGTTTGATTTACTCTGATGAGTAGTGTATTAAAAATTCAGTAATTTAACATTTCATCCAGTTTGGCCATATATGTCAGCACTAGGCTTTTATATATTTCTGTGAAATCTGATCTGTGTAAATCTATTAGGATTATGTTCTTGCTTGCTAGTCTTCTCTTTTCTTAAATTTATAAGACTTTTTTAAAAACTTGTTTTTAACCAGAAACAAAGATAAATCCTGATTATTTGTTTGTGGTCAGGTTTGAAATAAAATTGCAATGAAATATTCTGAATTTGTATTTTGATTTCCAGTCTTAAATTAATCTGCAGTTTTCACATTAACTTAGGTATCTTAATATCCATTGGTGAAATAACAGGCTGTCTGCCTTAATATTCAGTCTTAAGTGGGCTACCATCACCTTGAAATATAACCATTTAAAAATAATTTCATGTGTGACTTAAACTTGCTAATTTTGTATTATACTTGTTATTACTGATACTTTGCTTTACACTTATTCATGCCTTAAGATACTCCTCTAACAATGCATCAAATACACAGTCTTTGGGTATTTAAAAGAACCGGATCTCTTCACAAAAATATATTATTAGATAGAAAGATAAGCTTTAATTTCTTAAAACACTACTTATTTGTCCAACAATAGATTACTGTGGATTTGATTATTTTATAAGTAAGCTATGCACTCAGTAGTTATTCTTCATGATTTTATTATATATTGATAAAATGTTAATAGTGTTTTATTTTTATGAGTGAAACATGATTCCTTTAACTGGTACAGTTCTATGTAGATTAACAATTTAAAAACTGCGACGAATAGGCCTTAACACCTGCTTATTTATAGTCTATTCCAATATGGTGGGTTTAAATTAAATATGTGTTTTTAAAGGATACTGACTAATCTGTTCATAACAGTTTCATTTAAATTTATAGTTAGATGAGTAAAGCTTAACTCTGGAAAGTTCATGGTTAATGCTCAATATAACTACCGTGTTTCCCTGAAAATAAGACCCTGTCTTATATTTTTTTGAACCCTGAAATAAGCACTTGGCCTTATTGCCATGCACTCAAAAGCCCGATTGGGCTTATTATCACGGGATGTCTTATTTGGGGGAAAACAGTGTATAAATCTTAGGTGATATTCAGTTCTTCTTCAATAATTAATCATTTTGGCTAAGATCCAAATCACTATTTTGGTAAGCAGAAGAACTTACTCCATTCTTTGAAGGGACTGTAATCGATTTGTGATTTTCTTTTTCCCCTCCAGTCTTTTGCATTATGTTGCTTCAGAGAGTCCCAAAGACCTCCACAGTAGCTTTTCAGAAAACTGCAAAAAGAAAAGGGAATAGCCAGGATATAAGTTCTTTTCATTTGAATTATCATCCTTAGTCCTATCACATTGTCACTCAAAAGCAAGTACAAATAAAAAGTGCTTGAGTTGCTGTTTATTTTTTCAATATTTAGGAATTAATGATAGCTAAGAAGCTGATGTTCAAGAAATAAAATTGGGAAAACTAATAAATGAGTTTTTAGCCATTTAAAATGTGGGCATTTTAATTCTAGCATGTTGCATAAGCTAAGGAAGTAATACAGGTAGTCCTCAATTTACGACACAATTGAGCCCAAAATTTTTGTTGTTAAGTGAGACATTTGTTAAGTGAGTTTTGCCCCATTTTACGAACTTTCTTGCTGCACTTGTTAAGTGAATAACTGCAGTTGATAAGTTAGTAACCTGGTTGTTGAGTGAATCTGGCTGCCGCATTGACTTTGCTTATCAGAAGGATGCAAAGGTGATCACATGACTCTGGGACACTGCAACGGTCATAAGTATGAACCAGTTGCCAAGCATCTGAATTTTGATCACATGATCATGGGGATGCTACAAAGGTTGAATTTGTGAAAAACGGTCATAAGTCACATTTTTCAGTGCCGTTGTAACTTTGAACGGTCACTAAACTAACTGTTGTAAGTTGAGGACTATCTGTAGTATTTTCTCTAGCAAATCCTTTCAGGAATTGCCTCATACTTCACTTATTGAGTTGCATAATCATTTTTTTGCTTTCATTTTTTGTTGCTCCTTCATCATATCTCCTTTCACTTTCATCTTACTGAACTACTTAACATTCAAGTTATTTGAAAAATGATTATATCACATCTGCATAAAAATGCCTCTGAAACACTATAATAATATCATTTTAAATGTTATGTTTTCTTTGCCTTTTTGTTCCTTTAAAATATCTATTCAAAGGTATAATTAGGTCCAGCTTTAGCAATGGACCCTATTCTG
This sequence comes from Thermophis baileyi, assembly GCA_003457575.1. Classification (NCBI taxonomy): domain Eukaryota; kingdom Metazoa; phylum Chordata; class Lepidosauria; order Squamata; family Dipsadidae; genus Thermophis; species Thermophis baileyi. The sequence goes on from QLTV01000436.1 coordinate 517,885, forward strand.
TATATTAGATAAGGAAAACAGAGTTAAGATTAGGTCTTAAAGTTGTGTCTAAAATATCACACTCTATTTCTCCTTGTCAGATCTGGTGCTAAGAAAATCCTGAATTCTCTGGAGATAAGTAATGGACTATATGCAGGTTAACAAGTTCCTGGAAAAATGTGATATACTTTGATGAGTAGATAAAATAATCTGAGATTGGATACAGTCTATTCTAGATGGGTTTATGCTCTTTCTGTATATCAGATTCATCGATCAGAACAGGAGTGAGAATGCAGAATCCAACATCCTCTTGGAGTGTCAAGGGTTGCTGTTGCTAGGAGCATCTTTGCTCAGCTTCAACTGATGAATAGTTTGCACTCTTTCCTGGAGAAAAAAACTCTAGTCAGTATTTCTTTTCTTAATAATCTTTCTCCCATTTAAATTTCTGTAATGCACTATATAAACTCTTTTCAAGGAATCATTATAATATAGCAATGAAGGTGTTGGGCTGGGACGGGGGGAAATGTGCAAGTCAGTATAGAGTTCACCTATATGGTTTTGGATCACTTATTATTTCTGAGTGGGCTGTTATGCAGAGCACAACAATGAACGCCAACTTTCAGACTTTCTCCAACTAATCTGGACAAGAAATAATAAATTCAAAGCACTTTCAGAGCTCTGACTCGTAATATTTATTAGAAAAAAGGTAAAAGTCACAGTTTAAGAATTTAAGTAAATACAAATAGTATTCACCATCACTCATTCAGCGACTGTTCAAAGTTAACAACAGCAGTGAACAAGGAAACTTAAGGAATCCTGAGCATGAAGTGTTTCTTAAAAAGAGAAACAGACACTTTGGTTTTCAACAGGCTGTTAAATCTTGCCTTTAAAAGATTTTAAATGTATTCACCAAGCTTTTATTATTCCAAGTTTTAAAATTATTTTAGCCTTAATTTGTATGAGGAGGGAGCCACACTTGACCAAAATGCTATTCAGGAATATTTACATGAATAAAAAAATGTATGAATGGGAGAAGTGATGATAATGTTATTTGTTTTCCTTTATAGCCTACTATTCTTGATGCTTCCATTTATCTAAATTGAATAATTTCTTTTTAAACTTTTTAAAAGATTTCTGCTATTGGTCTTATATAACTTTGTTATAAAAGGTAATATCAAACAAGGATGGTAGCCAGAAACTGAATTAAATTTTCTGAAGGGGACAAAAGTTGAGCTGTGCAGGAGTAAAAAGTTCCCTTTTACATCATCAAACACACTTCATGATTTGCCTCACCTTACACCATGGACAACAATTGCACAGAATATAAATAAATCATTAATTTAGTATTCAGAACAATTTTCCTCACAAATCTAATTGTCCAGAATTTTATAACAGCCTTTTCCAACCCAGAACTCATACAGAAATTCTCCAGGCAACATGATAATACAGAAAATTATGGGGAAATCCAAACGTTTAAGCATTCATTCTGTATTTATGATGAATTAAAAATAATATACCCTTACCAATCCTCTCCATTATATATATGACACAACAGCTTTCATATTTGAAGCTTCAAGATTAGGGAATCTTATTTTCCTCATTTTCAAAAGTCTGTCCCTTCCACAGGGCTAGGCCATTGGGAATGCAACAAGAAGATAGAATTATTAAGCTTACCATGTAGCTCAATACCTAACCAATTGTTTAAAGATTATCTACGTATTGTTTCTAACTGATATTTTAAAGATTTGCAAGTATAAATCAGAACATAATCATTAACAAAATGCCAACATTTCAATAAACATCTGAAATGTTGGTGTCTTTTGGAAAGTCGATTCAAAATGTAACATTTGTTGTGAATGGCATTTTAAATATAAATATGAAAACCATAATACAGAAACCATCCACAATTGTTCAATTTAAATTCATGTAAGATACAGTGTAAAGAAATGAATAATAAAAAATGTGATGTGCCTTGATATTGTCATTCATATAGTATAATCTTACATTTCATGTTACTGATTTTCAGTTTGGTATGCCATCTTTTTAATTTCTCTGGTTATATCTTTCAGTTATTATTCCAGGACTCTCCAAACTGTAAACAATTGCCTTTGTCAATTATGTTTTAAAATTACAGACATATTAAATTGGAATTAAAATTGCTTCTATGTTTCTAGTCCTTTTTTCATGATCTATTAAAATTGTTAATAAACAAGAGAGGGATCCAAACTGAAATTTCAATTACTTGGTGCAGAAAGTTGATGTACCTTAAAACATCATTATGAATAGAAGATCATATAAATTAAAATGAAGCTCCAGCTTAGTCAATTATAATGTGGATAGAGACACTTTCATAGAATAAAAGATCTTGAAAAATGCCTGTGTAGTAGAAGTTAGGCAACTGAATGTGTCTCTTCAGATATAAGTTTTCTATAACAGAAATTTAGGTTATAGTCCTATCTTTGAATAATGGTATCCAATCAATCTGTTACAGTATGAATCCATGATCTTGTGAGAGTCTCTCCTAAAAAAATAGTCTCAATTATTGATATAATTTCAATAATTTCTATGTAAAACTTCCATTCTGCTCTATAACACCATGTTTTTGGTTCAGCCAAGACTATCTCCTTGTTTGATGAAAACATTTTAAGTTATTTTGCTATTAAACTTTCACTGTGTTTTGCTGTTATTTAAAAGATGTGTACATTGTTTTTTCCCTCTAATCATGTTCTGTGTTAGGGTTCATATGATTAAATATTATAAAAATAATAAAATTTCATTTTGCTTTTGAAATAGTATATTTTCCAAAATAAATTAATTATAAATAGATTGTTCTCATTTAAGAATAGTTAACTTTTAATCTTGAACTTCAGTTATAAAATCAGAACAGAAGTCTGCTTGCAAGATTGTTAATCATTTAAAACATGACCATTTGATAAGGTAGAAGTTTTGAGATTCTGTATATTTTCCTCTTGTAAAAACAGATGAGAAAGCCTTCCTGTTCATTTTCTACCAAATTCTGTTATAGTGGATACATGTCAATCCTAGATACCAAGAAAATTCATGCTCTGCACTAACTAATTAAAAGTGAAAACAAATTATATAATAGGCAGAGAGCTTTACTTTTTCAGGAGCCCTAGCCCTAAGAATCACTAATAACAATGAATAGTTTATTAAATATTAACATTTTTTAGAAAAAAAGATAGCCCTTAGAATACAATAACAGATTTGGAAGGGACCTTGGAGGTCTTCTAGTCCAATCCCTGCTTAGGAAGGAAACACTACACCACTTCAGACAAATGGTTATCCAACATTTTCTTAAAAACTTCCAGTGTTGGAGCATTCACAACTTCTGGAGGCAAGCTGTTCCACTGATTAATTGTTCTAACTGTCAGAAAATTTCTCCTTAGTTCTAAGTTGCTTCTCTCCTTGATTAGTTTCCACCCATTGCTTCTTGTTCTACCCTCAGGTGCTTTGCATACCTTAGCTTTGCATACTTGCTCACAATGCCTTAGTCACCACCCATCTGGATTGTGTATGATCTCCAGGGGCAAATTAAGGTGATCAATGCCTCCTATAAATCTCTACGTGGCATAGAGCCAAGTTAACTGTGGAACCACTCTTTCTCATGTCACTTACTCTCCCAGATCTAGCCGGGTCCCTTCCATTAAATATTGTTGGAGCCTCTTTATGAGTTGGGATTGCTGATTGTGGCCTCATGGTTTGTTTGTTAAATTCTTGGGTGTTTTTTTTTCCTTATATGCCACCCAATGTCACTTTGATGTGAAAGTGTGGAGATATAATTGTTTAAACAAATAAATGAATAGGTTCTATAGTATGCCTGCTTGCATCTGAGTCCAATCACCACTACTTGAGTAGGAGAGGTTATCGCAAAAAAACTCCTTAAAGCAACCATTGTATTTGGGAGATCACACTATTCTCCTTTTTTGTCTGATACGGATACTGCTTCAGGTTGTAGTGAAGATTATTAGAGAAGGAACCATCAGTATAGTTAACATATAATGTGACTTTCATCAACCAGGTTTGTTGTCCTCTTATTTTACCAGTACCACCAATATTTAGTGGTACTGTTACTTCCCAATTTTGCCAACCTGACTTTTCCATACTTCTTATCATAAATCCAGTGGCAAAGATATCATTTGTACACTACTGAAGTTTTTTCTTGGTCACATTAAGAGACTTTTGAAATTTATATCTTCTAAAGTAAAATATCAATTGTCGACTTTCCTCATTTCCTTTAAGGACGGTGGTTTTTTCTTAACTGTTAAATGGATATTGGCAGCTTTATTAGCCCTCCATGCACCAGTGCAAAGTTCTTCAATATTTTCTTATTCTACAGTTAAGCATTTAATTAAAAGATCAGGTACATTTTTGGTACCTGATGCTGCTGCTTGGAGTATCACTGATGTTCTCTGCAGGATATTCTTTGTACATGCCAAAAACCCCTTTGAATCATTGGCAATCTGTCTTATTTGTGTACTGACCAATTTTATTTTTCATATAATTTTATGAAGGTTTCAAAACATTACTATTAATATTTATTTAAAAATCTAATCCCGTCAGGGAACATCTTTTTAAAACAATTAAATAAAACTAGAAAAGATATGCACACTAAATTAAATCTAGATAGGTAAACATGCAGTCTCATATATACCCATGTAAAAAAAATCATAAAGGTACTCCCCAGTTTATTAATGAGTTCTGTTCCCAGTCTGTTCTTAAGACAAATTTGTATGTAAACTGAAATAGTATTATTGAATAATACTGTATAAATAGTATTTTATAATAAAATTGAACCATTTGGTATTTAACTTAAATTTTGCTCAGTTCATAACCATGGGTCATCCATTAACTGCATGTTCTTAACCCTAGGGCGTACCTATACTTTGCCTTGTTCTCTTTCTCCTAAAAATAGTTTTCAACTTTACAGATTATTTTTATAATTAGATTATAATCATTATAATAAAGATTAAATAATAAATATAGATTATTATATCAGATGATATTTACAGTTTTTTAAGCTTCTAAGCCTTGGAACAGACTGTACACTCCCTGGACATGGGTGGGATTCTAGCCTTTTATTCTTAATGGTCTCTTCATTTGCTATGAAAAAGCTCAAAAGGCTGTCAGTTTCTTCACAGCAGAGGTCTAAATAGATTGATAATACTACGTTATACTAACACCTAACTAATTGTGCTATTCAGAGGACATTTGAGGTCATTCCAGAAGGGCTGAATTCACTTAAGGTACAGCACTTAAGTGTGTTTCCTTTTGACCCCATAGATTAATTAGAATGCAAATCGGTTGCTTGTTTTTGTCTAAAAGTATCAAGTACTGCAACACAGGCAACCTAAGGAAACAAAAAACTTTAGATTTCTGGAACAACCTTTATTGCTGGTAGACCTTGAAAACTTACCAAAATTATTGTCCTGCATAACTTACATTCAGTGCAATTAATGTAGAATTACTCCTATCACACTCTTCCCCCTCCCCGTCAAGCATCATTTAATTGCCTTGACGCTCCCTGTATTCCCGAGGTCTGTTAAGCATTTTATCACATAAAGTCATTTGCAGAGAAACATAGAAACATGTCGGTCTGAAATCCTTTCTTTTCAAATCATGTTGGGATAAGTAAATTGTAAATGTATGGTAATCCGCATTAATAAGGTTTGGATCAATGTGGATCAACAATGTGGATCAACAAGTAAGAATATTCTGTCTATCAGGGTCAGAGTTGAAATAATGTTATCATGAGCTTTACTGGTCTATACCTCTGAATAGTTTCTATCTTTACTCCATGTGCTCCAGGGTGACTTGAGTGTGAACAACTTCGAAAGTGAAAATCACTTGTCATAGACTTTAATAAACCCTTGTTATTGTAACATGTTCTCCTTGTTCATAATGCAGACTGGAATTTTATTTTTTTAAATCATTACTTGTTTCAAAGATATGAAAACATGGCATCAAATTATTTGCAGTGTAAATCCAAAAATTGCTTATCTTTTTAATAAAGTGTGGAGGTAAATGAGTCATTTTCTATCATTTTCTGGGTTGACTCAGTATCTATTTTTCAAAGTGAAGAAAATATATCAATCTAACAATTCTGTTTTGGAGAGAAGGGTGTTGCTTGTTATATTTGTGATTAAAACCTCTCCTCCCATACTGCTGTATAAGTGTAATACAATAATATACATATACATACACACACACACACACACCGTATATATAAATTCCTGTATTGAGATGCTTATTATTAGATGAACAGAAAGCTATTTGGGTTGTGTATCTCAAAATTATAGTATGCCTAATGATTACTAGGAGTATGGAGTATTTTATAGTATGCCTAATGATAGCTTTTTTAAATTGGTTAAAATTAAATGCAAATGTAATATTCAGAAATTGCATACTAGTCCTTTTCCATTATACAAAATCATATATTTTAACATTTTCAATTATGAAAATAAAATTTATTTCCATTTCTGTATGTCAATAAAAATATATGGACAAATGCATACATAAGCATAGATACATTAGGATTGTACAGGCTATTCAGAGGCACAGGAACTTACCTTCAGTTGCAGTTCCAGTTAAAAGTGCCTTACATGTACAGGTTAGGGTTAATGAAAGCAATTTGGACTGGAATTGCCATCTTTAAGCGATGAGATAAAGCATGAAATTACATGACCATGTCACTTAGCAACAGCAATTCTGGCATTCCCAGTTCCTGTCATTAAGCAAGAATGTCTCGTGGTCACCATTTGCATTCTCCTGGCAGCTTCTTCATTGAGTTTGCTTTTCAGAAACCAGCAAAGAAGTTGTACATGGTGACCATGAAACACTATGATGCCATAATCACAAAGTGGGTGCTGAGTGCCTAGATTGAAATTACATAACCACAGCGGACACTGTGAACTGCAAAGACCTGTCATTAGTATCACTTGTTCAACACCATCACAAGTTTGAATGGTCGCTGAATGAGTGGTCGTTAAGCAGAGACCACCTGTATGCTCAGAACATCAAAAAAGAGCCTTAACACCTCAGTGTTCTGAGTAATAGGTTCCGAATGGTACTTCACTTTTTGAACAACCCATTTGAATGATTTGCACAGTTGATAGGCAGGCATATCCACTTACACTTACATAAGGATGGATTTTAAACCTTTCTGTTTTGTGTAAGAGACTGATTAAACATAATTATAAATGGTGCAGTAGAAAGATATAGTTTATTTTGTGTATTGTTTTATTAGTTATTACTGTGAAGGCAAATATACGTGTCCCAGGATAATGATGCAAAATCGAATTTGGGTCGGTCACTGGGACCAGAGATTTACTCTTCTGAGCTTTTGGACTCATGCTGGAGTCCATCTTTAGGGAATTTCTCTACTGGAATACGTAGTTTGGACTGTTCTGTGAGTCGTGTTTATGTGGTGCCTTCCTATTGGCTGATTGGTGTGTTGATGGCTGGCAATTGGCTGGGTTTTCCCCCCACAAGGAAACAGCCAATCGCCAGCCATCAACACACCAATCAGCCAATAGGAAGGCACCACATAAACACAACCAAGAACAGCCCAAACCATGGATTCCAGTAGAGAAATTTCTTGAAGATGGGCTCTAGCATGAGTCTAAAGCTCAGAAGAGTAAATCTCTGGTCCCAGAGACTGACCCAAATTCGATTTTGCAGTTATTACTGTATATAAAGTTGCCAGATAGAGCATGCCATTTTAATACAAATATATATGGGAAAACATTTATCTGCAAAAAATCAACTCTGAAAAGCACTAATTCTGAATTAGGTACTGTACCTGTACTATACAGATTATGTTGTATATGGTAAATCTTTTAAGTATCCCAAGTACACAGAAGTAAATTACAAAGCTATAAATTTCCATCGCTATAGAAAAGTAAATCTACTCAGCTTCAGTTACTTTATTTTGGCCCTTAGAGGCCCTTGTGTAGGCATCTAAATTATTTCTATTTTTTTTTTGTCCTTAGAATTTTTTGCTTCTCAACTTATTGTAGAAGAGCCTATAGAACAATGTGAAGTTAATTTAAAGAAATTGTGAAAATACAGTTTGAAAATAGACTTTAACTATTTGTCATTTAAAGCTTTTCTCCAAAAATATAATATTTCATTTAACTGAATATTGTTTAACTCCTAGGTTTCCTATGCCCGTCCAAGTTCAGCATCAATCAGAGATGCAAATTTGTATGTCAGCGGCCTTCCAAAAACGATGACCCAGAAAGAGCTAGAGCAGCTTTTCTCGCAATATGGGCGCATCATCACCTCACGAATTCTGGTTGATCAAGTAACAGGTTGAAAAATATTTTTGTTTAAAAATGTCTAAATTTCAATTTGCTCCTTTTATATTTTTATTTAACTTCTGGAAGAGATTATTTATACTGAAGTTAACAAGTGTATAATTTAATTTTGTTCTATTTCTCAAACTATATAAAAGTTGGATATATTTCAGTTTTATTGATAAAAGGAGGCCAGGTGTCCACTTTAGTCCCAGTACACCATTTGGAATTTAGTCTATGGTCTGAACGATATTACAAATGTGTCATCAAATTTTGGTCACCCACTGGAATGAAATTTACCCTCCAGGGAAAGGCTGGAATGAATAAAGAAATTACACTTTAAAAAGATATGGCAATATCTGATATTCTGTCCTTATATAGTGAAAGCAGACACCTCTATTTTTAAACTTTGCATATATTACAGTATGCATAAACGTTATACTGTATATCTTTGAAAATCAACTTACCTAGTCAATCGTATTATTTCTAGTAGGTGAGCACTTGGAACTTTTAACAGAATAACAGACCTTAGAGGTCTTCTAGTTTTCTTTTCCTTCACTTATTTAAATCTTCTTTTCTTATTCCAGGTGTTTCTCGTGGTGTGGGATTTATCCGTTTTGATAAGAGAATAGAGGCAGAAGAAGCCATAAAGGGACTTAATGGCCAAAAGCCAAGTGGTGCTACAGAACCGATTACTGTGAAGTTTGCTAATAACCCCAGTCAAAAAACAAGCCAAGCCCTCCTTTCCCAGCTGTACCAGTCCCCCAACAGACGCTACCCTGGACCTCTCCACCATCAGGCTCAGAGATTCAGGTAATTTTCTCTTTGCATTGCTCTCCCATTTGATTTATTATTGTTAAAGCTGAACAATTTATTTCGTAAAAAAAGACTCCTATGGAAATTGATGGTTTTTCAACTGTAGCCAGAATGTAACATTCAGCCAAATGTTGCAAAGCAATTATAAGATCCTTTACAGAAAAATTAAAGAAAAAATCCCTTTCCACAAGGATGTGATTATCAGAGACTCAGAAGCAAGCACTAAATTTTCCCCCTTAAACAGATAATGTTAGTATAAAAATATATACTTTCCTAATTAATAAGTAAATAGTTTTGTCTTAAAAAGAAACAGGAAAATCTTTATTAGTGTTATTAAAGTTGGACAGAAACAGTCAGTTCTTAAATATTCTTTATTCCTTGGCAGCCTTTTCAACAATCAGACTTGCTTTTTCAGATAACTCTTAACAATGAGCATCAGTATAGATTCCACTGGTACCAAGACCAGTTGAATACAATTTAAGTGAGCTAGAATTGATTATGATACTTCTAGGTTAATTATACTGATAATCTGAGGACAGATCCTGGGATTAAGGGTTCCACGTTCATTGGTTGTCAGTCTGTTTCCAGGTTCAAAGTTCAGTTTTAACTTTAAAGCCTTTCATAGCATAGGACCAGTTTATCTGGAGGACCGCCTCTCCCCCATTACAATTGCTTGTCCTATCATATCTGGCAAAAGAAGCATGTTGCAGGTCCCACCTTTTAGGGAATTACACTTGATTGGCCTGAAGAAGCATTACTTCTCTGCCAGGGTGTGTGACTCCCCTCCAAACTGATGTGAGCTCTATCCCTACTTATTTCCAGAAGTCTCTCAAGACCTAGCTTTGTCATCAGGCCTTGCCGTCTCAGTGAACTGGTGAAATCTTCAGATGGCTCCTTTGTTAATTTACTTTCTTGCTGTTTTAGTAAACGTTATGGGTGGTTTTTTTGACATGTTTTATTGTTGTACACCACCCAGAGTTGTTTCTTGTGAGATAGTGACTATACAAATTTGGTATATAAATAAATAAACGTGACCCAATTAATATGTAAATAGGGAAAATCTTCATTAGTATTATTTATTGATCAAGATAAACATTTTCATTTTTCTTTAACATTGAGCTAGTCTGCTCTGACAGATATTTAAAAGAAGCTTGTTCCCAACCAACCCCCTCCCCAAATAGGCAGTCTTCCATTTACAATCACAATTGAAACCAGAATTTTGGTTGTTATGCAGTCATTAAACAAGTATTCACATGACCGAACCCAATTTTACAACCATTTTACCTCGATTATCAGAAACCAGCTGAGAAGATTGCAGATTGGAATTGCGTGACCACAAGATATGATGCAACAGTAGTAACTTTGAAGACAGGTCATAAGTCACTTTTTCCAAGGCCATTGTAATTTTGAACTGTCATTAAACAAATGGTTGTAACTGGTGGTCTGCCTGTATATATGCATAGTGTGCAGGTATAACCTGGAATCTTAAAAGAGATAGACAGCATGTTTCCTTATTCTTCTAGCATAATTGTATTCAGCTGTTGAATAGCAATAACATAAATAGTTGAACAAATGATAGTTGTTAAATTTCATATTAATAGTGTATGAAAACAAAACCACAAAAAAAACCTCTGTGCAAGATCTAATGTTGAGATTGTGGAATGTTACTTTTCTTCATTACTAGCACATCTAAAAATGGCATTAATTGATTGTAGTTTATAGCTGCTGATTGATTAGACCCACTGGATAATGTTGAAATTCCTTCTTTGAAAATGGAGCATTATTAATAAAAGTTCCATTGAGCAATCTTGCCATCTGTGAGACATTAACCCAGGGACCCTCCTTCTCTTTTCAGGCTGGACAATTTGCTTAATATGGCCTATGGCGTAAAGAGGTAATTAGAATTCCAGATTGCCAGATGTCCATGTTGGCACAGATTGGTGCTATAATTTTTTTTAATCACTAACTTTATTTTGTTTTTAATTCCTTCTTTTTTTCCACCAGCATGCCAAACGTTTTCTGTCTTTTCATTTGGACTTCAGTTCATTTTCTTTAACAATGTGCACAAGCACATACAAAAGTTATGTGCAAATCTTTTATTTCATGTTTTCTGTTGTTACAGGTTTTTTAAGATGGTTTCGGTGCAACAGATACAAGTATTCTAATTCCAAAACTATTCTGTTTAATATTGGGGGGGGGGAGGGTTCATGTTTCATTGAATCCAAGTTTATTAATAGACATTTAGTATAAATTTATAATTGCAAATATGGTTAAAATTAATATTGGCTAAGTATTTCAGGGAGCCCATAACTTTTCTTCTTATTTTTCTTAAACTGTAACTGTATGCACCTTAATCAGATCCAGGTTTTCTTTGTTACAGGTTTAACAGTGTTTCCAGTAATTTGGAGCTTGTGATTTTTCTACTTTTGGTTAATGGTTTGCTTGTTCTGATTTTGATTTTATTTTAATTCAATTTTTAAAGGTCATATTATTATGGCTCTTTGTTAGTAATAATATATATACTGTATATATCAGTACAGAAGTTAAAGGAACACAAATCACAGAAGGATTACTTCACATACTTACAGCTCAGAAATGCTACATATCTAGGACAAAGGGCCTTACATCCTTACTGTAGCACGATAGTGTATGTACAAAAGTTATGAGCAAAGATGCCAATTCATTTGCTCTGTCTCTCTCTTGAAAAAGAGTAAGTATTCCAGAAATATGTAATATTGCAGACAACAATACTGTATGTATGATGTCTCCTTGCATGTTTACATTGTATGTACATCCTCACACATAGATTATTCCAGGTTGTTTGGGGAACAGCAAAAACACTGGTAACTATAAGTTTTAGCTACAGTAGGCATGCCCCCAGATGAATACAGTTCAATCTGTATGGTTCAGAAAATTAGCAATAACTTTCTCATTGGTGATTGTACAAGATTTAATAGTTCAAATTGTATAATATATAACCTGTCTGGTTTGAATTGAGTTCTGTACCTTGTACAATGTTGCTTATCCCAAAAGGAAATAGCGTGTGTGTGTATGTGTGTTTGCTAGATTGATAAGAACAGTTGTTTCCTAAGTGCCAAAAAATGAATGACAATGTGTCTTTATAAATAGCATTTGACAGAAATAGCAGTGCCTAAAGAATAGGGCTGTATTAACCTTCAAAGAGGTGATTTGATTCAAAGGAGTATTGATGTGTTGTCTCTAGTGACTTTGAAATGATTTGGAGGACTTCAGATTCAGTAGTCTTTCTTACATCTCCAAATATTGCTTGAACTTTTCGTCTGTATAGGGATAAAGCTGAAGCCAGTGAATATAATCATCCTTCCGAATCTTGTGGTTTGCTATTTGAGTTTCATTTTAGAACTATAAATAGTTCTAGACAGGTTATGTGGAGGATAAGTGATCCATAAAAAGTTATTCTTTTTTTTTTAAATTAGGATAGTTTTAAGATTTCCTGAACCAAGCTCATCTGTTTTTTTCTTTGGCAATAGGATGACAGTTGTTTGCCATTGCTCCTTCTGACTGTTTCGTTTTGTCTCCTCCATAAAACCTATATCTCTGGTATTTCCTGATGGTCTCCTAACCATGTATTAACCAGCTCCTACTCTGCTTTTTGGGATGGATGGCGTAGTGCTGCCATCTACAGCTCCGTTCCTTAAATCCATACCATTTTTTTCTTTTCCCTTTATCACATTTCTATAGTATATTTCCTTTCAGTCTGTGCCCTATCCATCTGCGGTTTTTTAGCTATTTTAGCCTACCTTTGTTTCTGTTTATTACCCAGTTTTGCATTAAAATAGTAAACTAAAGGAAAACTATTTTGGATAAATAATCTCAGTTCTGTGTCACAATGCTTTTGTATATCAAAAGAAATCCTCGGAGGCCAGATTCATGGAATTATTTTTCTACTTAAATGTTATTCATGCCATTACTGAAGTGCTTCTTTTTTAAAAATTGCAATGGGATTTCTAGTTCTTTATATTTAGCATCACAGCAACTGTTCTCATCGATTTGAAATGAAAAGAAGGTTATACAGCACAATTTATACTTAATTTGAATTATGAATTGTTGTTGTTCAGTCACAAATAAGGAAGTTATTGCCAGTTTATTGTGTAATACAGTAGTTACTATTAATCACTTTTCCTCTTGTAGTGGTCTATACTACATAAGACCAAATGAGGTATGGATCAAATGCTGTTCTAATCCTCAGGAAATATAAATTCCATCTAGCTTTGAAGGTAGTGTCTTCAGACTAATTGCTGTCTTTTAGCCTGCCAGTAGTTCTGGGTTTAAATTGGGAAATGTGAGCTCCCAGAGGAAAGATATAAATACACAAAATAAACACTAATTCTGAATACAGTGGGAATATTTTGAAGAAAAATTACACCTTTATTATACAGCAAATTTCCCACAGGTAACTGTAAACTTCAGAATTGTCAGTGTATGTTTAAAGCTAAATTCAGATGATTAAACTAGGTGATGACCAATTCAAAACTTAACACATGGTGCTTGAATTTATGTTGCAACAATGGTTTTTAAACATCCTGAACACACTGTCAAGCTTTACAATTACCACTTTTCACTCCCTTGATTTCTGGGTAGCTGTGAATATACCGTATTTTTCGGAGTATAAGATGCACTCCCCCCCCCCCAAAAGTGGGTGAAAATTTCGGTGCATCTTTTAGACCAAATACGGGCTCGTTTTTGGGCTCCTGAACCCTCCGCACGTCGCGTTTTCGCCCTCCCCGGCCTCCAGAAGCACTCTGCAGTGCTCAGCATGTCCCATTTTTGGACTCCTGAGCCCTCTGCGCATCGCGTTTTTGCCCTCCCTGGCCCCCAGAAGCACTCTGCAGTGCTCCGCATGTTCCGTTTTTTCCAAAAACGGGTCCGAGCAGAGGTGGGTTCCTCCCGGTTCTCACTGGTTCTATAGAACCGGTAGTAAACCGGTGGTGACGTCACGGAGCCAGTTCTGTCGGTGCCGGTCTGTGGACGCCTCCATCTTTTTTGGGGGGGGGGATTTTGCTGGTTTTTGCTTCTGCACATGCGCAGAAGCCAAGTTTTCGGCACTGCGCATGCACCACCATCTTGTTTTCGGCTTTTTTTTTTTTTGCTATTTTTTGCTTGTTTTGCTTCTGCACATGCGCGGCGCGGTAGGAAGCAAACCAGCGGCGAGGTAAGTTAGAACCCACCCCTGCTCCCGAGCCCTACACGCATCCCGTTTTCGCCCTCCCTGGCTCCCAGAAGCATTCTGCAGGCCAAAAACGGGTGCGTTTTTGGCGAAAACAGGACATGCGGAACACTGCAGATTGCTTCTGGGGGCCGATAAGGGCGAAATGCGACACGCGGAGCCCAAAAATTATTATTTTTTCTTGTGTTCCTCCTGTAAATCTAGATGCGTCTTATAGTCCAGTGCGTCTTATAGTCCGAAAAATACGGTACTTTATTGCATGATTAGGTAGGGCTTATTCTTATGTGATGTTTTGAAGGAGGCAACAGAGCTACTAGACAGAAAAAAAAGTCAAAAACTTATATATGATACAGATAAACATGAAAGGCTTTTCATCATCTCAATCTAAGAACTGTTCTAGGTACTTGAAATGCTAGATTTTATTATATTGATCGTATGGTAAATCCATGTAGTCCTTGACTTATGACTACAATTCAGCCAAAATTTCTGTTGCTAAGTGAAACACAAGTGAGTTTTATCCCATTTTACAACTTTTCTTGCCACAGTTATTAAGCGAATCATTGCAGTTTTTAAGTGAATCTGGCTTCCCTGTTGACTTTGCTTGTCAGAAGGTCGCAACCGTCATAAATATGAGTCAGTTGTCAAGTGTCTAAATTTTGATCACATGACCATGGGAATGCTACAACAGTCATAAGTGTGAAAAACAGTCATAAGTCACTTTTTTCAGTGCCATTGTAATGTTGAATGGTTACTAAATGAACTGTTATAAGTCAAGGACTACCTGTAATAAATCTGATAGAAAACAAGCAAGTTATCAGTTTTAGCGTATGAGCGCACACATACATTATTCTAACAGAGAGAAGTTCTCTGTTATATACCATAAATTTGTGGCAGATTTGGTGGGAGACCAACTGAAAAATGCCATAGTTTTTCTAGGATCTTCATTGTTTCCAGTACATTTATTGGGTAAATTTATGTGCACTCCCATATGCATATACATTTTCATTGTGCCATTTTCACAAATAGAAAAACATGTCGTAAATTGGGGGGGGGGGGGTTATTCTTTTCAGTAGAGATTGTTAGTTTCACCGTTTTCTCCATGGGGTGTATTTATATGATATCTGGGTATTATACATGATATGTATTATTCACAGGTTTTGGGGAAAGTTCTGGAATTGATTTTTATCAAAAATGTCATGTTTGAAAATTGATCTTTAGGTTGGTTTTCCTTTCTGTCTTCTTTTTCCCTTTCTTTTCTTCAACGTTAATCTGGTAGGTTTTCTCCAATCACAATTGATGGGATGACGAGCCTTGTGGGAATGAATATTCCTGGCCATACTGGGACTGGATGGTGTATTTTTGTCTACAATTTATCACCCGACTCAGATGAAAGTGTGCTGTGGCAGCTGTTTGGCCCCTTTGGAGCAGTCAATAACGTCAAAGTGATCCGCGACTTCAATACCAACAAATGCAAAGGGTTTGGTTTTGTCACCATGACCAACTACGATGAAGCTGCTATGGCCATTGCCAGCCTTAATGGATACCGCTTAGGAGACCGAGTATTGCAAGTTTCCTTTAAAACCAACAAAACCCATAAATCCTGAATTTCATATCCTTAATAATTATTATTATAAATATATATAAATATATAAATATATATACAAAAAAAAAAAAACTCTTCAAGGCTTATACTCAACCATGGACTTTTATAAGCCAGTGTTGCCTAAGTATTAAACATTGGATATCTTGTGAACAGGAAAAGGATTTTATAATGCTTAGAAAAAAGAAATCTTTGATGCATTGAATGTTCTTTCATAGCTGTTGTTGTTGAATATAATATACATAAATAACAAAGTGCAGGGATTTTTACCCGGCCAGCTAGTTTTACTACCTTCCTTGAAGGTGGATCTTTTTAAGATGACCATTCACTCAAATGAAAAGCCTAAAATCATTTTTACAAACCACTGGAATTAGCAGATTTTGCTCTTTTTTCCAAAATGTTTGATTCAATCAGATTGGTAAACCCCCAGCATAAATTAAAGAGGAATAATAAAAATTGCAAAACGAAGTATAATTTTGCAACTCTTTTTATTTTTCCTTTTTTCTTTTGTATCATGTGAAATAAACAGTCTTCTGTTAGGGATAGGGTAAAAGGGGGGATACCTGATGACATAACAGTTTAAATAACATTAACAATGTTGCCAAAGAGGTGGTCTCTTTGCTGAAAATGGGTTTCAAGAAAAATCTATTTTTATAAAATATAAAGAATTTTTACAAGAGAACCTGGATTTGAGAAAAAAATATTTTGACTGGCTAATTTAGGGGAAATTGACAACTTTGTCATGTTCATACTGCACTGGTAACTTTTTAGAGATCAAGATGTGTGTTTTAAACTGGATTAAGTAGATTGTTTTTTGAAGGATGGGCTACAAACAGATGATCTTCGTATCTTTTCATAGCTTGTAATAAAATATTAAATACAGAACAGGAGAGTATTCTTCCCAGGCACACAGTTACCCACAGTCAAAACCCAAAAGCAAGGAGATGAGTTGCAGGATGGTTTTTCTTTAAGTCATCAGTATGGGATATCAGCAGAACAAAGTTTTGGAAAAAAAATTAATTTTAATCAAAAACTTCCTTTGTTCAAGCAGTAGGTGCTACAAATTATTTACATATCTTAGTATCATAGTTAAATGTAATGTGTTTAGAGGGAAAAAGTACATTTGCTTTTCATTTGTTAAGAATTTTCAGATTCACTTTCTAGCCCATGCTGATATAAATTGGGCTATGTTGGCACATTCGAGACACTCTTTATGTTGCTTGAAACACTTATTTATTTAATTGCTGATGTGACGCATATGCCAAAATCAGATATTGCTAGTTTGGCTAGTCTACTTATTTGTTTACTTAAACTATGGGAAGAAGCATATTATTGTGTCATTTTGTTGTGTGTGTATGTGTATATATAATATAAATATATATATATATATATATATAAAGTTATTTTTTTTTTCTTTCGTTAACTTATTTTAAGTTGTAACACTTTGCTAGTTTTGTTTGTATATGTCTTAAAATGTTTTCTTATGATACTTACGTGGCAAGAGGTATCAAGGTAACTTGTGTAGAAATATTGTTTGATATATTGTCATGTTTGTTGTGAATATTTTTTTTTCTTACTGCACAATAGAAACAAAAACCTGAGTCTTTATTTTAATGTAATTCAGATTGGGGAAAACAGAGCTAAGGGAACAAAATGACTGAGGGAGAGCTCTCCCATGTCCAGTGCACTGATCCTTTTCGTATGTTTGTGCTTTGTATGGTTAATATATTTAAAACAAAAGAAGTCATGCTCTTCCCTGAGTACTAGAAACAGTTACTCGCTATGCATAATCTAGTTGATAGTTAAATTTGCTATTGCTTTTCTTGTCTTGTTATATAAAAACTTTTCAATACCAGTTTAGTCTTAATGGTAATAAAATGTTACAGTTCTTTCTAACCCGGGCTTTTTTTGTGTATTTTTTCCCATGCTTATACTCACTAACTGCTTGTCACTAAGTGATACCCATTTTGTTCCACAGAGAAGGGGCAAATATTTTATAAGCCAGCTTCAAAGCACAGGGCGCTCCCTAAGTTTCATTGTTCATTTACGTGTTCAAATGATCCTAGTTTTAAACAAACAAGCAAAAATGAAGACACCATCATTCAGTATATGGGGGGAAACTTTTCTACACCATCTCCTATGAATGAACAGATTTTTCTGGGAAATGTTTGATGCAGTTTCTAAGTATAAGTGGCGATGACATGCCCAGAACATGTCTCTACAATATGTTTTAATTATCTGAAAGAAAAATAAATCTTTCCTAGAACCCAGGCAGTTTTATTTTTTAGTTACAATGTAAGACTTCTTGTTTAACTTTCCTGTTAGATTATTTCTTGAGGGAAGTATTATAAATGATTTTTTTATAATCTTGTTATGTTTGAATTGTTTGTATTTAAATTAGCCACACTATAAATGTAAGTGTGTAGAATGACTATGTACTTGCCAACTTTTTAAATGTGTACCAGGCATCTTAATAACAACAGATGCATTATATTAGTTCATAATCCAGTAGTTTCTAGGCATTTAATTGTGATTAGTACAAGAGGGGTCCCAGAATGGTGCATCATACCTTATCTGCAATTGTTTGTATTTTAACAGAAGAATAGGTGGAATAGAGGTACACATAGTGCTTATATCATTTTCCTTGTTCCTCCCTTCCATATCCTCTTCTATCAATTAGGAGACTTCCATTTTCCTATCCTCCAAATTTTCCAGCATGTAAATCATCTCTCTTGTTTGGTAAGGAAAGGAGAATTTCTGTTCAGAACCTTCATGAAACGTCATTTCACAACTTTTAAATATTTCAGATTAGAGTGGAAAGATATTCCTGGGAAGGAAGCCTCAGACAAAATTCATTATTATTATTTTTAAAGCATTTGATGTACCTTGAGAAAGGACCCGAACATCCTAAGACCCTTCCCCATCATTGTAGAACATCTCATCATAGACCTACATTTTGTGATTAGATTTTGTTTGGTTGCAGTGATTGAAACCAGTCCTCCTTTGACATACAGTGGACTAAATCTATTTCCCAACTACATTTCAACTATTGTGGGGAAGTACACCTTGTGGAACAGGAAGAAATTACTTCATAGACATTGCAATTGCATGATTTATTGAATGGAAACAAACATACGTTAAGATTGGAAGCAGTCTTTCATGTTTGTCAAATCCTGTTATAAACAAGATAGGAAAAAAAGGAAAGGGGGAAATATATAAAAATATAAAAGTGAGTAACCTAAGTACGAGACAGACTTAGATATGGAGAATATTATGTGCTGTTAGAATCAACAGTCGGGTTTTATTTCTCAGCTGGCTGATCTCCCTGACTTGACCCTTTCTAGATATAGTGTGGGGGGAGGGGGGCTCCTTACAAAGAAATTATGGCATTGGTTTAATAGCTATTGAACAATCATATGAATGCAGAATTCAATGTGATAAATCATTGTACAATCACAATACTTAAATGGCCTTCAAATCTGCATTTAAGATTAAGATTCTGAAACAAAAAGCATTTCTAAAGGAAGATGGGTAACTTTTAGGATAAAATTAATCCTCAGAAATCAAGACGACTTATTCCCAGTTCTGGTAGCACCAAGAAAGCAGCCTTCTCTCCCTGCCACCGTCTTTCATCATAAATCTGCCTACTTCTCTCACCCATTTTGCTGCTCTATTGATTTTTAAAATGTACTGTATGTATTATGATAGCTGAACTGGAATTTGAACTGAAAGCATGCTGTGATTAATAATAGAAACTTCTTGAATCATCTTGAAGGCCAGAGTAGAAGTTTACAAGCCACTCCAGCAGAATTTGTAGAGAGAAACTATAATCAACCATTGAGTCATTTAATAGAGTGACTTTGACGGCTACTGCCAAAAGCTGTGTTTTAATAACAGAGTAATTGTAGCTAATGATAAAGGAAAGAATAGTGAGCATATGTGGTGGACTATAAAGACGTTTTTGGTCAGATTGCTTAACCACATTTAAAGTTTATTTAAAGAATCTGTTGGTTACCAAAATGTTGCTAAATAATGCATTTATATTCATTATTTTTCATTTAAAAAGTGTGTTCTAGAAAAATGACAAATAATTCAGAGGCAGTAGCAGATGAATATGTGGAAATCCTTGAGTAGAGAATGATAACTTTAATGTTATAATCCAGGAAGGAGTCAACATTCCTCATAATAATGTAATAGAATAAACTAAGTAATAGATGAATGGATTTTGAACTGTTGACTGTATATTTTGAAAAGGTCTGAACTCCATAATAAAGCAATTGCCGGCATCATCTATTAAGCATCTTTGCAACATCAGCTGTTTACTTCTGCAAAATAGAAATCCATCATACAAGTAGTATAAAATCTGTTATTTTCCCCTTATGCCTTGGGTCCTACAGAAATCAATAGCAGATGCCTGGTCCCCAACTATAGTTCTTCAACTATTCATCAGTGCATTCACATAATATTAGAGACTGTACATGCATATTCAGGTAGTCCTCAACTTACAACAACGATCGGGATTGGAACATCTGTTGCAAAAAAACCGTAGTCATTAAGCGAGTCACACACAATATTACAACCTTTTTGCTGCGATCATTAAGCAAATCTAGATTCCCTCCATTGTCTGCTTGTCAGAAGCTCCCTGAGAAGGTTGCAAGTGGTGATTGTGTGAACCCCACCCCCTGTCCCCAGACACCAATTGTCATAATACATGCTGGTTGCCAGACACCCAAATTTTGATCACGTAACTGCAGGGATGCTGTGACGGTCATAAGTGCAAGGACTGGTCATAAAGTCACTTTTTAGTGCTATTGTAACTTTGTTCATTAAACTAATGTTCATAAGTTGAGGACTACCTGTAATGTTCTAAAGCTGAGGTACTGTACTTGTGCAGGCAAGTTTATTATGCTTATACAGGGCAACACTAACTCTTCCCTGACTGTGGCTGTGTTTATATTCAAGCTGTGTGAACTATATAACATGAGAAGGGGAAAGAATAATTTTTGCAAATGCACTAAAAGCAATTTAAAGGACCGAGTAACTAGCTTGCTTTTTTCAGAGTTTTTGTGCATCATTGAGATAGTTGAATCGAAGTCTAATTTACCAGACAACAGAAGATGAATTCTGAAAACAGATACAAGATTGTCTGCATCAGAATGTATGAATATTAAAGACTGCACCAAGTAGTTTATGAGAAGAAGACGACGTAGTCCTGGTTGCATGACTTTTCACCACGGAAGTGTGAAGTAAGATTGTTAACTGGTGTGTGAAGTATTTTGTATCACAAATACAGTGCTAGTTACAGAAACAAAACTAGAAACCAGCAAACTGGTTATTCTTCAGAAGGCAGCTGTGCATTGAATGTAAAACATTTACTATGTAACATTTTTTAAAATGAAAAATAAAATTGCAAAATAAGAATTCAAATCCCTATATTGAGCATGCCTAAAGTCATTCTACATTTATGTCAATGTATAAGTGTATTTGATCCTATTGTCACATATAGGTATGGTAGGCAAAAGTGATAGCCATGAGTCAAGTCATTTGGATAAACTAGAAACCAGAAAAATATATAACTCAAAGTTCACAGGTTTTAAACTTGGATTTGGTAAGAAGTACCAATAAGCAAATTAGTAATACTAATGATGAGAAAAGACCTTTTTAGAACTTGGAAGCATGAGAAGGGAGGCACATGCAGAGTTGTTATGAAATAAACATGTAATAAAAATACAAGGAATCAATAGAAAAACGGGGATATATTCCCCAAAATACAGGAAAACTAGAAGAACACCTAAGCATAGGCATTGGTGGTTGCTAAAAAGAATGTGAGTACCCTGAGGTGTAGGCACTCCTATTGGGAGGCCTGCAAATTAGCCTTTGTGCCATTTCTAGAGTCAACTACTTAGCTAACAAAGAAAAGGAAAGTAGATTTAACAACTACCAACTTGCACCATTAGACAGCCAATCCTCTAAACCAGGGGTATCCAACCTTCGCATGTTTTAAGAGTTGTGTATTTCACCTCCTAGAATTTTCCAGCCAGTATAGCTCGCTGGGGAATTCTGGGAGTTGAAGTCCACAACTCTTAAAGTTGCCAAGGGTGGACACTCATGCTCTCAATAATATTTATGAAAATCAGGGGGGGGGAAACAGCAATAGATGTGCTGCCCTAAGCATAGTAGGGTTGGTTTATTTTTCTCTCCTAAAACTTAACCCTACAATGTTTTTTTTAGAGTTGGTAGAAGTGTTAAACTATATGTGTGATCTACAAAGTCCATGAAAAACATGGGATAATTGAATGTTATTTTTAACTTCCTTTGCATCTATCATATCTGTCTATAAAAAGCAGTACTTTATCTTGAAATTTATTTGCGGTATATATATTTCTTTTTTCCTCTTAAAAAAAATAAAATGTATGTCCATGTTTTTCTCAAGTCCTTTCCTATGCACCTCATAAAACTACTTTAGTGGCCAAAAAAATGGAACAGTGTGTTAGATGATAGTGTGGTAATATTCAGAACGTTTGATAAAGATAATACAGGTAGTCTTTGACTTACAACAGTTCATTTAATGACCGTTCGAAGTTACAACCGTACTGAAAAAAGTGACAATCATTTTTCATACTTATGACCATTGTAGCATGCCCATGGTCATGTGATCAAAATTCAGATGCTTGGCAAATGACTCATTTATGATGGTTGCAGTGTCCTAGGGTCATGTGATCACCTTTTGTAACCTGATAAGCAAAGTCAAGGGGGAAGCCAGATTTACTAACACCTGCAGTGATTCATTTATCAAGTGTGGCAAGAAAGGTTGTAAAATGGGGCAAAACTCACTTAACAAATGTTTCACTTAGCATCAGAAAATTTGGGCTCAGTTGTGGTTGTAAGTCAAGAATTACCTGAACTTTTTTTCCCCAAAATATCTGTCATATTTGTGAGAACAATTAGTTTCATGTTAGGAAATAAAGTTTTCTTTCCACTGTTCGAGGTCTTATTAAATAACATTATTTGTTGCATTGTAGAGAGAAATACGTTCTTTATTGAATTTTCTTTAAAAACACTACATAACAATTAAATACACAAATAACAAAGACAAACAATAAAAATGAAACAGTACAAACCATAACAATAAAATCGTACTTTTTTTTAACAGCCTATCAGTTATTAGTATCAATCCTTAAGACACCACAGTTCAACACAAGATCCAGATATTCTCTTCTGTTGGAATACAGTAGATTAAGTCTTTAAATCCCATTTCAGTCAAAAAGTGAGAAAGAGTATTATATCATAGTACATTACATAAACTACAGTTTATTATATCGTTGCAAGAAGTTATACTAACAGTTTTCTATATTTTTTTTGTCCAAGCCAATTATACCATCTATCCCACACTTTATAAAAATCTGTCTCTTCTTTGTCGTGAATCTCCATCGTTAACTTGCTCATCTCTGCAACTTCCAAAATTTTATTTACCAAAATATGTTGTAGGTAACTAGTGAAATGTTGATGTGAGAGGCTTTTCATAAAATAGAAACATGTCCTTTTTAGAGTGAGACCATTGGAAGTGGAAGACTGCATTTTTGCTCATAAATGTAGCTAATGTTTTTTACACAGAAGAAATAAAATAGAATTGGATTAACTGTCCTAACAATGGTCAATGTTCTATTCTAAGTAGTACTTCCCAACTAACTTGATTTCCTTATTCTGTAGATGTCACTGAAAGTTGAATTTTTTTTCCATCCTCTTGTTTGCGGATTTTCATCCTTGTAGTCAATTTTTTTTTTAAAATACATGGACAGCATTTCAGGACCTCAATCAGCTAGGAGAAAGATGAGAAGGTCAGTTACACACTATATACTATATTTCTCATTTCAGCTCATATTTTCAAATCACATTTTCCTTCCTCCACCCACTGCTGTTCCTTTCTTTATCATCATGCCTCATGAAGACTACAGGGGAAATTAAAAAAAAAAAAATTCACACTATTTTGTTTTCCTTAAATTGCCCTATTATGGATGAGAGGAACCTTCCAATATTGGGGATCTGTGCACAAAAAAATATAGATCTGTAAATTTACTAATCTTTAATGTTCACTGTAAAGTATGTTTAATTATCAATAACTATGTTCACATCATTCAGGACAATATTGATACAATATTCTACTTGAGATGTAAATAACTTACAATATTTGTGAAAATCACTAGTAATTTGAAATAGATTATCAAATTCTCCATTTATTTCTTAAAATATTTTGAGATTCTAATTTTAAGTTCTGCCGTTATGAAAATACTTTGCGACTTCCTTCTATTACCAATCAATTACCAATCAAAAAGTCGTACCTTCTTAGCTTTTTTGTGAAAGTCTCAAGATTGAATCCAAAAGTTCACTTCTAGTAGAGGAAATCATTTTAAAAGGTACCATTTTAAATTAAGTACCGATTGCAGGGGAGGAAAAAACATTTTAGGTGTGGACAAGGAATAACCAACCACTACTTTACATCTTACAGTTTGCCCAGATGTTAATATTCAAAATTATGATGTCTTGTCATCGCTACTTGACCAGTTTATTTTTTCAAACATTTAAGTAAGCTAATAAAGCAACGTTTCATTTTGCGAAAGTGCTGATTCTGTGTAAGCATTTATTTAAACAACTCTAGCCTATAGCTATGATAAATTATTAGTAGAATATTTTAAAAAGATGTGGTACAGTGCCCACCAATCAGCCTTAAACTTTGCATTAAATGCATATACCTGTATATCCGAGAAGACATCACAATTCAACAGGTTTAAATGAATTTTTTAAAGTTCCTATTAACTTTTAACTTAGCCTTAGAAGATTGCTGAACAAAAGGTATCAGTACTGTTCTTTCTTATCTCTGGCATTGTTGTCTAACCAACTTCTCTATTTAATGGCTTTCTAGTTTATTTCAGCTAAACAGATAACAATTATTAATTATCAGTTCACATTACTGACAATTTAGCTGCTACAGTCTTATCTCTGCTCTTCATTTTGCTAGATATTATTGATCCTGATACTGTGTTCAGCTGACATCTTTTTCTGGTAAGAAGGCTGATTATGATACATAATTGTGTCAGTAATTCAGTTATTTATGTTTAAATGTCTTAGTTGAATGCTACCAAGTTACTGATATTTTTAAAACGGAAAGTACATCTTCAGCTATATTTGATTTTCTTCAAATGTTTGCATTTTACCCACTTCATTGGAATTTCCTATCTTCATTTGGTTTCTTTTCCATACCATTTTCATATAAGATTTTTCTATTCTCCAGTCAGGTTGCAGGATAGGCCAGGAATGGGTGATGACTTCATCCTTCTGCCCAGAGACTGAGTCATAATTTTCATAGCCACGCCCTGTTGCCTCTCTCTCTGCCCCAATTATCGACTCAGTCCTTGCCAGAGAGAGACGCTTCGCTTAGTGGCTGCTCACCTCTAGGCAGAAGATAGAGTCATTCTCCATTCTGGACTGTCCGATTTAGTAGGAGAGTTTCTGGAACTTGAACAGGTTTGAATTTGGCGCCCTATGCTCGTTGTGACTGACTCGGCTTAATTTATTCAGCTGATTGACTATCGCCCACCCGACAGCTGATTGACTATCCCCCTGACAGCTGATTGACTATCGCCCACCCGACCCTGCCGGGCTCGGGCTTGGGCTTCTGGAGCAGGCTAACCCGGGTCAGCTCGGACGCCGCCCGCGCTCTCCAGTTCGAGGGGGGGAATTCTTTTCCTTCCCTGTGCATCTCGATTCCCCTGCCAGCTTCCTGACGGCGCAGGCTTCCCTGGGTCCGCCCCAGCCGCCGCCCGTGGACATCGGCTCCTCTGAGCCGTTTTCTCCTAGCGATCCTCATTTGGCTGGAGCAGGCTTCCCTGGGTCCGTCCCAGCCGCTGCCCACGCTCGGATCGTCCTGATTCGGCTCCCTTGAGCCACAGCGTGACTCTGACCCAGGAGCAGGCTACCCTGGGTCCGCCCCAGCCGCCGCCCGCAGACACGCTTGAATCATACTTTTTTCCCGCGCTTGAGTTTGACGGAGCAGGCTAACCTGGGTCCGTCTCAGACGCCGCCCGCTTGACTCGATCTAATTTGGCTGTGCTTTGCTCTTATTGAGCCTGCTCTCTTTGCTGCCTTCCTTACAGCCCGATTCAAGGTTTTTCTATCTGGGCAAACAGGCTGTTTTCAACGGTCGCCTTTCTAACGGTTACAAAATGGCGGCCCGTCAAAGTCCCTCAGAGCAGGGACACCCTTCAAATGAGCCGGGAATGCCTGCCACCACCAGCAAGGGCGGAGCCAGGCAAAGACAGGCTGGGGGGTATCCAGCAATAGTGCCTACCTCCAAGTCAGACCAGAAACTGGCTAAACGGAGGTTAAAGGCTATAGAGAAACAAATCTTGAGAGCTGAAAAATTGCAATCCTCGGAGCTGTCAGTGGCCAACCAATCAGGAGTCAGCTCCTCCCTCCCTGCGTCTTCAGGTCATTTGGCTCCTCAAACAGCAGAGGGAGCTGCTGAGCTTTCCAGCTCACAGACACTGATGTCTGTTGCTGAGCCTTTCGAGGATCCATTTGCATGCTCTGCTCCTCTGAGGTGGCAAGAGCCTGCCATCCCTGGCAGGGGCCCTCCAGAGGCCACCTTTACCCCAACAGCTGCTGGCCTTCACCCCAGCGAGGAGGAAGAGGAGGATGGAATGGACATCCCTGGCAAGCTCAAGGACTTTATTTCTGAGGCCATATCTAAGGGCCTTGAGGCTGCTTGGCAACGCAAGCAATTGCCCCCTGTGCCTCTGGGAGAGGGGTTTCCCCCATCCTCCCATCAAACCACCTTCCAGGGGTTCCCTCAGCCCGGGCAACAATCTTATGGCCACTTGGGAGGATATTCTGAATCATTGTTAGGGGAGGAGAGCCAAGTAGATCTGGCTCTCTCTGATGATGATGAGAATTTTTTACCTGATCCCCCAGCTTTTTCCGGCCTTTTTCCCCTGGCTTTATTCAAGCCATTATTGCATAAGGCTCGGGCCACAGCCCAAATTGGCTCTGATGCCCCAACACCTCAGAAAGCACCACAGGGTCCTGAACCCGGTCTTTTTACTGCTCCTGTAACTGAGCAGGACTACATCCCGGTTCCTGACCTGTTCCTACATGTAGTCAAGAACCAATGGCAACAGCCGGGGGTCCTCCCAACTCCCAGCTTCAGTGACAAGAAGCTCTGCAATTTGGTT
>QLTV01000436.1:545517-580350 GCA_003457575.1 Thermophis baileyi
AGCCTCTGGAGCCTCTCCTCATCGAGAATAAGGATAAACGGAAGGTGCTTCCTTCCTCCACCCGCAGGGTGGAACGACGTACCACCCCCTATGGTCGCAGGTATTCCTTTCGTGCCTTCGAACCGGACACAAACCAGTTCCAGCGACCCCAATTTGGCAGAGCGGCTCGTCCATCGGACCGCTCTGACTTTCGTAGCAGAGCCAGGCAATCATTCCAGAGCAGACGCCCCTTTCGTGGGGCAGGAGGGAGGCAGTTTAGGAGGCAGAAGTGAGCTTCCTATTGGAGGCCGATTGGCCCTCTTTGCAGACATGTGGGAACAGACAACATCTGATTCTTGGGTCATTGAGTCCCTCCGGTCGGGCCTGCCTCTGGAGTTTCTCTCCAGCCCCCCGAGCCACTTTGTGCAATGCCCTACTTCCCGGGATCCGTCTAAACGGCATTTCATGGCATCAGCTATCCAACACCTGTTGGACATAAGGGCTATCGAACCAGTCCCCGTGCCTGAAAGGGGGCGGGGAGTATATTCCATCCTTTTTGTCGTTCCAAAGGCCTCGGGGGGGTGGAGGGCTATCGACCTAAAATTTCTGAACTCCCACATCGTCTACAAGAGGTTCAAGATGAGCTCCCTAAGGTCTATCTTGGAGGGGATCAGGCCGGGGGATTTTCTAACCTCCATAGATTTGACCGAGGCGTACCTACACCTCCCGATAGAACCTAGGTACCGTTGCTACCTCAGATTCTGCTATGCGGGCCAACACCTGCAATACAGGGCCCTTCCGTTTGGATTGTCATCTGCCCCCAGGTATTTTACTAAGGTCTTATCGGCCCTGGCAGCCCACCTACGGTCCATCCCGGTGAGACTGCAGTGTTATCTAGATGACATCTTGGTGCAGGCCTCGTCCTTCTCTGAGGTGGCCGAGAATGTCTCACTCACCATTAAGGCCCTAGAAGACCACGGATTTTCTATCAATCATTCAAAGAGTCACCTCGTTCCCACGACCCGACTGCTCCACCTGGGAGCCATTATTGATTCCAGACGGGGGGAGGTCTTCCTGTCCCCTGAGAGGCAGGACAGTCTGCTTGAATTGTTATCCAAAGTACAGCGGACACCTAGGATCTCCATAGCCACCCTGTCATGCTTATTGGGGAAAATGATATCATGTATTGGTATAGTTCCCTGGGCACACCTCCATGCCCGTAGCCTGCTCCGGGAGCCAGACCGCATCGTGTTAACATCAGATGCCAGTCTTTTTGGATGGGGTGCACATGTCGAGAACCATTTGGCTCAGGGCCGCTGGTCTCCTGAGGACTTACATCATAACATCAACTGGTTGGAGCTACGGGCGGTTCACCTGGCCCTGCTCCACTTTCAGGAGCTCCTCAGGGGGAAACATGTTCTGGTCCTTACAGATAACACAGCTGCTAAGGCCCACATTAATCGCCAGGGAGGTACTCACTCACTTCCTCTCATGAGTGAATCCTTCCTCTTAGGAACTTGGGCAGAGGCCAACCTCCTTTCCATCAAGGCGGAACACATAGCGGGATCAGCCAACGTGCAGGCGGACTGCCTGAGCAGGTTAACTGTGGACCACACGGAATGGCAGCTCAGGCCTGCCCTATTCCAGCACATTTGTCGCAGGTTCGGCAAACCCACTGTGGACCTCTTTGCATCGACCCTGAACGCCCAGCTACCTCGTTTTTACACGAGGTTTCGAACCTCAGGGGCCGAAGGGACCAATGCCCTGCGTTGCAGGTGGCCAACCGGCCTGTTGTACGCCTTTCCTCCCTTGCCCCTGATCCCAGCAGTCATCAGAAAGCTGATCGCGGAGGAAGCGGAGGTCCTCCTGTTAGCTCCGTACTGGCCCAGGCGCCCGTGGTTCGCGGACCTGGTCAGCCTGTCGGTGTCACGACCTTGGAGAATCCCTCCGGAGAAAATCTCTCTCAGCCAGGGGGCTCTGATCCATCCGGAGCCCCAGTGGTTACACCTAACCGTCTGGCACTTGAGAGGGAACTCCTGAGGAGGGACCGCTTCTCCGACAAGGTCATCAGGACTGTCCAGCTGGCCAGACGCCCGTCCACGGACCGGATATATGACGCCACCTGGGTAAGTTTCTCAAAGTGGTGCTCTACCCGGCAAGTGCCTCCGGCCCAGGCCTCCGTTCAGGACGTTTTAGACTTCCTCCAGGAGGGACTAGAGATGGGACTGGCCCTTAGTACACTGCGAAGACAGGTGGCTGCACTGGCCACAGTTTTACCAGGCAGTGGCCAAGATTCCCTTGCCCACCATCCTGTCCTCCGGAAATTTCTGAAGGGGGTGGCGAACGTCAGACCACCTGTGGTGCACCGCTACCCGTCCTGGGATTTACCCAGGGTCCTACAGGCCCTTACCACTGCCCCATTTGAGCCTCTCAGGGAGGCGACTCTCCGCAACTTGTCCCTGAAAGTGGCGTTCTTGATCGCTGTTACCTCGGCCAGACGCATCTCAGACTTGGCGGCCCTCTCGGTGAGGGAGGACCTGTGCCAATTCCATCCTACGCCAGTTGTCCTACGCCTGGATCCTTCGTTCGTTCCAAAGGTCAACACGTGGTTCCACCGGGCGCAGGAGATAGTGTTGCCTAATTTTTGTCCCAGGCCTTCTCATGACCTGGAGCGTAGATGGCACACTTTGGACGTGCGGAGGGCTCTCCGCGTTTACATCAGGAGGACGGCCTCCTCCAGGCGTTCCGAGGCCCTGGTTGTGGCTACTTTGGACGTGCGGAGGGCTCTCCGCGTTTACATCAGCAGGACGGCCTCCTCCAGGCGTACCGAGGCCCTGTTTGTGGCTTTCCATCCCCCCTCGTTGGGCTGCAAGCTGTCCTCGTCCAGGATTGGCCGTTGGATCCGGGCCTGCATCGCGGCTGCGTACCAGGTCCAGTCTCTTCCCGTGCCACGAGGGGTGACCGCTCACTCTACCAGGAGCGCCGCTGCTACGGCTGCCTGGTCAACCCAGGCCTCCCTGGAAGACATCTGCAGAGCGGCCACCTGGGCATCTCCTACGCCGTTTATTCGGCATTACCGGCTGGACGTGTTTGCCTCAGCTGAGGCATCCTTTGGCAGGAGAGTACTCCAGCAGGTTCTCCGCGCACCGACAGATCCATCCCCAACGGAGACCCGCCCTTAGGACTTCCAGCTTTGGTATGTCCCATTCCTGGCCTATCCTGCAACCTCACTGGAGAAGGAGCGTTGGTCCTACCTGAACGCCTTTTCTCAGTGTAGGTTGCAGGATAGGCCAGCCCCACCCTGGCATGACCGTAGGGTCTGGATCCTGGAGGGTGGGGTCAGGGCACCTAACCTCTGGATAAAGTTTTGTTATTACAGCTGCGCCTTCGTCGATAACTGGAGCAGAGAGAGAGGCAACGGGGCGTGGCTATGAAAATTATGACTCAGTCTCTGGGCAGAAGGATGAAGTCATCACCCATTCCTGGCCTATCCTGCAACCTACACTGAGAAAAGGCGTTCAGGTAGGACCAACGCTCCTTCTAATCATTTTTCAATCATTTGAATATATTGAACTATTATTAGTGATAATGATGTGTTGTGACAATGTGAGTTGCTACACTGAATTGTGTAAAATGTATGTAAATCTATTAAAGGGTAGCTTATTTAAAAATGACACAATAATTTAAGAAGAAGCATCAGGTAGAATAATGCAGTACAGGCAGTCCTTGACTTACGACCACAACTGAGTCCAAAATTTCTGTTGCTAAGCCAGACAGTTAATAAGTGATTTGTGCCCATTTTACAGACTTTCTTTGCCACAGTTAAGCAAATCACTGCAGTTGTAACCTGATCATGCAGTCATTAAGCGAATCTGGACCTCCCCCACTGACTTTGCTTTGCAGGGCAACTGTCATAAATACATGCTAATTGCCAAGTGCCCGAATTTTGATCACATGACCATGGCAATGCTGCAACAGTCTGAAGTGTGAAACCAGTCATAAGTCACTTTTTTTCAGTGCTGTTGTAAGTTTGAAAGGTCACCAAACAAGAGGTTGTGAGTAGATGACTACCTGTAGTACAGTGGTGGGTTTCAAATTTTTTTACTACCAGTTCTGTGGGCGTGGCTTGGTGGGCGTGGTGTGGCTTGGTGGGCGAGGCAGGGGAAGGATACTGTAAAATCTCCATTCCCACCCCACTCCAGGGGAAGGATACTGCAAAATCTCCATTCCCTCCCCACTCCAGGGGAAGGTTACTGCAAAATCCCCATTTCCTCCCGATCAGCTGGGACTCGGGAGGCAGAGAATAGATGGGGGCGGGGCCAGTCAGAGGTGGTATTTACCGGTTCTCCGAACTACTCAAAATTTCCGCTACCGGTTCTCCAGAACTGGTTAGAACCTGCTGAAACCCATCTCTGCTGTAGTACTTTCTGCCCCCGAAGATGTGTTTGTAACATTTTTTTGAGATGAAAGTTGCAATTTAATGTTATACTTTCTTTAATATATTGAGTGTGGGCTGCTGCTTCTGATATGATGGTGTGGCAGAATAGCTTCAAAAAGTTTGAAAGAACATTCATATTTTATACAGAAAGCAAACAATCTGTCTTTTTATTTGGGTTTTGAGTGATCTCTAGGAAATGAAAATTTGTGGAAAACGTGTAAAGTTTTAGACTTCTATTTTACTATGCATTATTAAAAAGTAATTAAATTTCTTAGCAACCTTCTTCATAGCAACATCTGAAAAAGCCTAATGCTCCAATTTTACAAGTGAGTTTCAGATTTATAACAGTACTTTGAGTCCTGAAGGCATGATTAAATTTATTTACTCATTAAAATAAATACTAAAAAAACAAATTTTGCATTTAAAATGTGTGTGTGTGTGTGTTGTTTGAGTTTTAAATCTCAGTATGACTTTTTAATTTTGCAGGATAAGGATTCTGTCACAAATATATAGTTTCACCCACTCATCACCATCTGCTGTAGAGAATTAAATGTACAACTAAAAAATGAAATCCTACAGCGTTGATGTAAAAAGGTCTTTGTTTGAATTTAAACAAGGCTGTGGAAATCAGCAAACATATTGCAAAATATCATAAAAACAACAACAAATGTGTTCATCTCTGGGTCATCTAACTATACTTTTTCTGTACAGTACTGAATCAACTGCACTTCTGTTTGATACTAATTTTCAATGTGTAATAAGCTTGTATCAACATCTTAAATCCATTTTTTGCCAGAGCTTTCAAATGGTACTTTCAAACATGACAAATAAGTGTATGAATGCCTCAGCCATGTTAAATAGAATTAAGAAGGTAATCTAGCATTTGCTGTTTTAGCATCAAAATAATGAAATTTCTCACATACTTGGAATATTACTGAAATACAAGTGGTGGTCATTATTTATAGTTTCACATATCAGCAATTGATAAATAGAATATAGATCTTGATATATACGTTATGGTAATGCTCTTATTAAGTAAGGTTAATGCCCTTATTTTTTGTTACTTTATGAACATATAGCAGCAAATGGGCTTCTGCACAGATATAAATTGGGTTTTTTAAGGGCTAAGCATAAGAATGTGTCAATATTTGCACCTCCTCATCTAGTTGTGGTAGATCTTACCAAGTCAGTCTTGTTGTGATACTGCATGCAACTTCCTTGCAGCATTGACCTTCTTTGGAGGGAATGACTTGATACTGGTGGTTCTTCCACAACCTTAGTGGAAGGGCACCTTGATCATCCGGCTGGTTATTAGTGCTACCCCCGCCCCCAATGAGATCATGATAAGCTGTGTGGAATGGAAGAGGCATATGTAATTATTCCAGTCAGAGGGAAACACATAAGGGATGTAACTTGGAAATACAAGTGATGCAAATATGAATAAAGCCAAATAAAGTATTATATTGCAAAAGGTAGAACAAAATAGAGCACTTCTTTTAATTAACAATTATTCAAACTCTTCCAGTAATTTACTGCAAATAACTAGTTTTGTTTAACTGTGTTATATTACAGTACATATTATTTCCCATTATATGCTGTGCTACTTAAAATAATAAAGCTATTGAAGTTCTTTGGTCTACTGATTAAGGCACCAGGCTAGAGACCATGATTTCTAATCCCACCTTAGCCATGAAAGCCGATTTTGGGCCATTCATTCTCTCTCAGCCCAATTCACCTTGCAGGGTTGTTGTGGGGAAAATAGGAAGAGGAAGATAGATATGTTCACTGCCTTGAGTTATTTATAAAAATAATAAAGGTGGGATAAAAATATATAATGTAATATAAAGTTATGTAATGTTATGTAATATAATATATATAAAATAAAATTTATATAATTAAAATAACAATTATTATAATAATAATATAATATAATATAATATAATATAGTCCCTTGGGAGTTGAGCGGCATACAAATTTACTAAAGAATAATAAAAATAATAAATAATAATAATATAGTATAGTATAGTATAGTATAGTATAGTATAGTATAGTATAGTATAGTATAGTATAGTATAGTATAGTATAGTATAGTATAGTATAGTATAGTATAGTATATAGTGTAGTGTAGTGTAGTGTATAGTATAGTGAATATAATATAATATAATATAATAATATGAAGAATTTAAGAGGAATTAATTCCAAGATTAGATATGTTCAAACAGGCTAGACTGCCACCTCTCAGGGATGCTTTAATTTGTATTTCTGCGCTAAGCAGAAAGTCCATTAGCTGACCTAATGGTCCCTTTCACTCAGTAATTCTATGGGAAAAGCTGCCATATTATTTTAAAACTTTATTCAAATGCAGAGCAGGCCTTTGATTTGCTATAGGGAAGCAGCTGTTTGTTCCTTTTGTGCTAAAATCACTATTTTAGAAAATAAAACTGCCCAGTTTTATACATTACATGGTGAAACTCATTACCGGTCACTGAATGAATATACACTTGACAGGGACTTGGAGCCTGTTTCAGCCCTCTGGGCCAGCATACCAAATAATGTATGTCTGAGACACTAATAAGTTTGTACATGCGTGCATAGAATATTTCATAAGATTTGTATTTATTTATTAACAATATTTATAGCCAAATCATTATTCAGATGCTTTTGTAACCAGTTAGAGCCGATAACAATAAGACAGAGCTATAAATCTAAATAAATAATAAATCACTCAGTAATAAACAAGCAATACTAACAGACTGACACGTCAGGGACAAGAGGCACACTCCGACTGACTGCTAAGTCCAAGTGAATGAAAAACTAGCATGAAATGAAATGAAAAACTAGTACCGGGAGAAAAAAAGATTTTTGGCAGTAGGTTTTGCCACATCAAGTTCAGAATTCCCACAAGAGGGAAAGCTTTCTCCAATATCCCTGTAGATAAAATATTTCCCTCAGCTATGGAATGTTGACATTAGAGCAGATACATTTTGGGAGAAGCACTCCCTTAGCTTTCAGAGTACAAAACCATGAAACATCTTTATTACTGTAGAACCTTGACATTCAACTAATAACATATCCCCAGCCAAGGTTCAGTTAAGGGCTGGAGAACTTGGAGAATTTACCTGAATGGAAGAACAGGAATGCAGGTAGTATAAACAAGCATCTAATATCTACAGATTCTAGGCCCATGATGGCGAACCTATGGCACCCGTGCCCAAAGTAGCACATGGAGCCATGTCGCCTGGCACGCGCGGCGTCGCCTGTTCCTCATCCGGGTTTCTGGCGCGCATGCGCACGCGATGATCAGTTGGCCTTTGTGCGTGCGGCAGTGCCAAAAACTGGAAGAGCTGGTCTTCCATTTTCCGGCGTGAGCATGCGTGCCGGCCAGCTGATCGGCGCGTGCGCATGCGAGGCAGTAACTGGAAGACTTGCCAGCCGGCGCGCATGCGCGCGCCGGAAACCAGAAGTACATTTTCCAGTGCATGCATGCCTCCTGGGTTACATCTCTTCCTGGTCGCGGCCCAGACGAGTGCGCGTGCGAAGTGCTCCCTTTTTGGCACTCAGTGCCAAAAAGGTTCGCCATCACTGTTCTAGGCTGTAGATCTACAAGCTCTGGGACTGAATTTCTGTATATAGAACCATAGTTGTGTTCCTGAGTTTTTCAGATATGACATGGCAAGCAGATAAAATGCAGCTTTTTTTCACTCCAAGAAATAGTTGTGGTTGAGGAATTTCTATTGTACAAATGGGTGAGGTTTTTTAAAATTTCTTAAAGAGAATTTACTAAAATTTCTCAAATTCCATTATAAATATTTTAAAAATATATAAGGAAAAAAAATCTGGAAGATTCTCTGTTCCCAAATAATTTGAAGTATATGGGGACAATTGAGGCAAGGGCCCTAGTTTTGTTCCTGTGAATTATTTGACCTACATTTTTCATAGAATAAAGGAGAAGGTATAGGAGGAAAAACATGGCTGGAGATAAATTGACAGAAAGCACATGCCCATCTCCTCTCATGTGAAGAACTACAGTATCTGGATTCAACCTAAAAGTAAAAGGGAAAAGATCGCCTTTTATAATCCAATTCCATTTGTCCATTTTGAGAATGTATTACAACTTTGAAATTATGCCACCTTGCTAAAAAAAAAAAAACCCCTCATCCACTCTTTCAGGTATTGTATTCATTCTTTCAGATGGGAGACTCTTGCAAGATACAGTGGGACTTTCTTTTCACCGATACTACTACTTTAATCCCTCTGTAATCTACATAATTTTATTTTTTTCAGCGTTTATCATGTTGTACATATTAAATGGGCAGAGCTTAGATTGTAACATCCTAATGCTCATGTCATCATTTATCTCCTCTTATTGCTGCCTGCTCCCATTACCCCACTGCTTTTCTCTTCATTACCATGGCCAGCTAACTTGCTTAGAAAAATTGAGAATGCTGGAACAGACGGTGACCCAGCTCAGTCCCAAAAGTACAAATATAGAATAAGACAAAGCAGCACAAAGTCAAAGCAAATTCCACAAAAAGACCAGATATCAAACATCATGGATGCAAGGTAGCAAGCTACATTGGCCAAAAGCTAATTTAAACCTGTTGGTACTGAAAAATTGGGGAAAACAGCCTCTTAACTTGTAGGTAGGTTTTAGTTGTGACCTATGCAAGTCATCAAAAATTTTTGCATGCCTATTCTAGAATACCTCTGTTTATAAAGAAGGTAATTTTTCAGCTGAATACATTTTGAGCCGAGGTGGCGCAGTGGTTAGAGTGCAGCACAGCAGGCTACTTCAGCTGACTGCTAGCTGCAGTTCGGCGGTTCAAATCTCACCGGCTCAAGGTTGACTCAGCCTTCCATCCTTCCGAGGTGGGTAAAATGAGGACCCAGATTGTTGGGGGCAATATGCTGACTCTGTGAACCGCTTAGAGAGGGCTGTAAAGCACTATGAAGCAGTATATAAGTCTAAAGTGCTATTGCTATTTTCGGAAGAGTCAGTCTCCATCTTGTGAGTCATGGTATTTTCTTAACATGAGAGTTTAAAGCAATTCCAGATATAGAACCAAGTCTCAAAACCAGCTGTTCTCCTGAGACATACAATCTTCTGTGAAAGTTCCTCTTATGACCGCAAGAGCTATCGTACCACTGTTCCAAAGGAATTCATAGGTTTACAAAAGCATTTTCCAGTATAGCACCGTGTAAGCATAAACCACCTTAAATAATATCAAATACATTTCACTGCCTTAGTATTGTAAGACAATCATTCTGTTCACTGAAACTATTCTGGGTGGGGGGGTTTCCTTGGGAAAAATTCTTCTTTTCACTCTGCCTTAATCTGAAATGGGAACATTACACTTTTGCAAACATTTCAAGGAATTTATACAAAGTCTCTGCCATAATTACCATGCTTTCAAAAAGTGATATACTGGCCATGGTATTTTATTTGTTTGCCTTTTTATATACCCTTTTAGCTTACCTTTTGGGACCCTCATAGTTAAAATAATGTGAAACAGCACAAAAAATAGTATGAAAGAAGCATCAGGTAAAAAGAACAAAGTCAGCATGAGTAAAATAAATTAAGCCATTAGGGACAGTTTTACAAGAATCAAATGAGATCCATTGGCACTATCCATTATACATCACTACTAAAATATTTCTCTCATCTCTTTACAGGTAAGACAAGCAGCCTATGCATATAGAAACAAAGAACAAAGCGCTCGCTCTCGCTCTCCTCTTTCCCTCCCTCCCCCCCCCCTCTCTCTCTCACACACACACACAGAAACTACTCTTTTCTATGCAGACAACAAGCAAGACCTATAGCTGCAGAAGCAATCTGAGAAATTATAGGTAGGTATTAGATGGTACAAGTGCCTGGAAAGTGGAGTATTTTGAGTATTTAGAATTGAAATTCTATCAAAATATAGAAGACGAGCAAAATTTGGGAAGCTTTATGCCAGGCAAGGGATGTGCAGACTGGTGTTTTGCTCATCAATAAGTTACTGAGAAATGAGGAAAACATGTTAAAGTAAATTTCTTACATCTTTGGCATGTCTTACATGGATATGGCATTGAAGATTGGATACTTTATCCAGTAAGAGCAGTATATGATGGAAGGAAAAGGTGTGAGGATAAATGCAATTAAATATATACGTAAATTCATACTGGAAGACAAGGTGAGAAAGAAAGGTAATATATTAAATAGTGTATAGATGATCATGCAAGCAAGGATGGTTTGTGAGAAGAAAAAGGTATGGAGTTGTAAATTGTATTGGTATAAAAAACATTGAACTTCTGATTTTATGCCATCAATGTCTTTGACATGGCATTTCTTTATCCCTTTCTGCAATTTGCAAAATGGATTCACTAGGAATCCAGTGTTATGAATGCTAATCCTACTATTATAAGGTTACAGTAATAGAACCTTGAAAGTTTGAACATGCTTTTCCCCACCCCCTCTTTACAGACGTGAGACTAAGGAAGGTCAAATTTGAGATGCTTTCTGAAATTACATTTCTGCCCAAGACTCAGATTTCTTTTATCTGACTCTTGATTGTGGCTCTTCCTTCTGGTCCTCAAAAATATTCCTACTGCCAATACTTCAAATTTTTTTACTACCGGTTCTGTGGGCGTGGCTTGGTAGGCATGGTGTGACTTGGTGGGTGTGGCAGGGGAAGGATACTGTAAAATCTCCATTCCCACCTCACTCCAGGGGAAGGATACTGCAAAATCTCCCATTTCCATCCGATCAGCTGGGACTCGGGAGGCAGAGAATAAATGGGGGAGGGGCCAGTGAAAGGTGGCATTTACTGGTTATCCAAACTACTCAAAATTTCCGCTACCGGTTCTCCAGAACTGGTCAGAACCTGCTGAAACCCACCTCTGCTATATATCCCAATCTGAAACACAGGTGAAAAGGGTCCAGATAATCCATTTTTCACCAGGGCCTTCTGAAGCTGTAAACTAACCACCACCTCAGCAGCCTTCTCTAGGAATGGAGGGAGACAGGATAAAAATTGTGCTGTTGGATCCAGAGATAGTTTCAGATCACCACCTTTTTAAGAGCCAACAGAACCACCTCATCGTTTTTATCACCAGCTGATTGGAGCCACAACCTACAGTATCCCTCAGAAAACCCTGGAGAGCTATGGATCTAATACACAGGTGGCTTCATTTAACAGCCCCAAGGACCCCGTCCACTTCTTCAGGACCAACCACACTAGATTCTGCCTAAGTCAATTTCAGAAGACCTGCATAGGCAAAGTCCATCTTGGAATCAATCCAAGCCATTTTATCTGATGGATGCATTCAATGGTCTTCAAGCAGGCCTGCATAAGTTCCTTTGGCCCTTCCCTATATTATGATAGTCATATCAACAGAAAGCACAGGGGCACAGGTTGTTATATTTTAAACTATAAACATTTGTATAGAGAACTAAAGAATGCCTGTAAAATTTGTAAAGGGGTGAGAGCCACACTGATAAATTAAAAATTCTCTTGGGCTGCAAAGGAGTACTTGGTGTACCAGACAGCTGTTTGGTGGCTTGCAGAGTGGCAGTAAGCAGAGAGGTTTGGAGCATGTCTTTTGGGGCAGCAGTGAATCTATTACTTTCTTTAAAATACTGGTGTAATTTCACAAGGGTGTTTAACAGGCCACATGTTGTGCTGATACGTTCTGAAGTATTAATGATTGCACATTTGATGATATCTTTTGACCATGGCTCTTTCAAACTCTTTCCCTTAAAAGAAGCATGTAACAACTAAAAGTACGTTAAATACATTAAGAGAATTCACTGATCTGTGAATATGCAGTTTATTTCTTTTGTACATTAGAATTAAGGCTGGTGGAAGAGCTCTGACTTATCGGATGCCCGAAAAGACTTGTCCTGCCTTTTTTTTTTTTTTAGGTTCATTGATTTGTTTATTTCAGTGTTTTTTTAACGACACAAGCTAGAGAATCTGCATGGTGTGCAACAATATAAAAAAGGCATTCTTGAATGCCTGAAGTGAGGGTGCCAGGTACAGGTAGTCCTCAACTTACGGCCATAATTGAGCCCAAAATTTCTGTTGTTAAGTGAGACATTTGTTAAGTGCGTTTTGATTCTTGCCAAGCTTCCCCATTGACTTTCCTTGTCAGGTAGCAAAAGGTGATCACATCACCTTGGGACACAGCAACAGTCATAAATATGTACCAGTTGCCAAGCATCTGAATTTTGGTCCCATGACCATGGGGATGTTGCAAAGGTCATAAGTGAAAAACGGTCATAAGTCACTTTTTTCAGTGCTGTTGTAACTTTGAACGGTCACTAAAAGAACTGTTGTAAGTCAAGGACTACCTGTATACTTATGGCATCTGTGTTCTGCAATGGGGGGGGGGGGACAATCACCAAGATGGAATGTTGATCCATGTTCCTCCTTCCTCCTATTAGGATGGGACCTTCAGTATACCATTTATAGTTGCCCAACATGGCAGGCAGGCAGTCCCATAGATGTTAAGGAGGTTTCTTGTAGTTATGACCAGGGAAGGGAATTCTTCCTAATATATCTGCCTCTACTACCCTTTTTTTCTTCCTAAAAGTCTCTCAAAGCTGCAGATTTGCAAATTCAATGTACAATAAAGGATTTAAAAGTAGAATAAACTTTTTTTTTTAAGTATTCAGTCTGGAGAGTCTATGCAAGAGGATAGTATTTTTTGCAACTCCCTTTTTTAACTCCCTTTTTACATCCCTGTAATCCTGAATTGCATAAAAATAATACCAACTTCACTTCCACCTGCAAGACATTCAACTTTAGGAGTGGATGAGAATGCTATTGGAAAAGAGTGCTTTGAGATAACAGAAACTGCATGTGGAATTTTGTCTTTGGAAGTGAAGTATTATAAAACTCACTAGCATACAAAAGCACCTTCCTCAGGTTATTTAGACGACTTGCATGTTTTGATTGTTGAAATTGTTAAAGAAAGGAGATAATAGTATATAAGATGTCTGTATATTTAAGTATCTGGAGCATGCCTTCATTTGAGAGAAGGCTATCTTTCTCAGGTTGGCATGCTTTAGATGTATAGGAGTACAAGAAATTGTGGGTGTTACATTCCAGCATACAGTGTACACTACCCTGTGAAACCTATCTGCCTTCAAAATAAAAGTCATAGATTCTGGCATTAAGCCAAAATATGCTTCTTATACAGAGTTCCTTAAAGTTCTAAGGTACTTGTAAAACAAAATCTCTGGAAAAACAGGAACAACAGTTGAA
This sequence comes from Thermophis baileyi, assembly GCA_003457575.1. NCBI lineage: Eukaryota > Metazoa > Chordata > Lepidosauria > Squamata > Dipsadidae > Thermophis > Thermophis baileyi. Next base: position 559,183 of record QLTV01000436.1, read on the forward strand.
ATAAGTTACTTTTTCTCAAAGTTAGACACTCAGCTGAGGTCGATTTGTCCAAACTCAAGTACTGAAATGGAGCACACTGTCATCACAATATAATGAAGTGTATCTCCTCCATTTAGGCCTAGTTCCTATTTAGTTGGCATAAGCCATAAATAAGACAATTAAATCACAACTTCTTCATCCCTTAATTAACTCTGAAGCTTCAGCATAAAAGCCATGTTCGTATGACATGCTTAAAATAAGCACCAGCAAATACATGTGCAATATTTTTAAAGCTTTATCTGCTCTTTAAATCAGGTTTAGAATCACTCAAAACTCAATCACTTTTGAGTCTCTTTATCCTGTATGCAGAGGTGCTGGGATTAAAAGAAATGTAGTGGCTGTGAACATGCAGTTGGAGCCCTTTGGGGCAGGGCTACATGCAGTCACAATTGCCATCTTGACTTCCATGTTTCAGTGTTGTTGTAGGTCATAATATTAAAATTAAAGTGTTTTAAGATACTTTTGCTGAATGTAATGATATGGTACATGTAAAACTTCTATTGAAAAAAATGAAGTGTGGGAGGATGAAAAATGACACTGAGAAGAAAAGGAATTTACTATTTATAGCTAGGGAAGCAAGTGATTAAGACCTTGATAGAGTCTCTGGTGTGACCTACAAAATTAATTGAATAAGCAGTTTGCCTTTAAAAATAGGCATGTTTCACCTGCAGATTTTGAAGATTTAAAGCAACCATGTTTGTGAACTGGTACAACTGGAAAAAAAAAACCCCATCCAAATGTTTCATAGCCATATTTAAGGGATTGCAGTGGCTCATGACACTGAGTCAAAAGACCATTGAGAAGTTGACAGCTCAGCAGTTCAAAACCCAAAAGCAAGCCGAGTGATGGAATGAACTCCAGTCAATTTGCCCCAGCTCCTGCCCACCTAGCAGATTGAAAGCATGCAAATGCGAATAGATAAATAGGTACCACTTTGATGGGAAAATAATGGACATGAAAGGAGCCTCCTCAGACATCCCCTGGGCAACAGTGATGTTACCAGCTAATCCTTTCAACCCAGAAGTGCCTTGGTAGACGTTTCCGACATGAATGGAGTAGTAGTTTAACCATATTTAAAGAACACCAACATTTTCTAAGATGGCTATAGATTATAAAAAATGATTTGACAAAGATGTTCATCATCTATCTGGAGTTAAAGATATTTCACATAGCTTGCAGGATTCAGATAGTTCTCTGGGCTTGAATCCAAAGAGCAGGTAGTATCTAGTAATGGGAAGTTAGATGTCAAATTTTAGTCGTTTAGTTTGACAACAGATAAAATAACATACCAAATCATGTTTGTTATATGCCTTCAATTTTTATTTTAAAATGTTTCAAATTTTATTTTTTTAAATTAGAAGTGTCAAGACACCAATCGATACTGAGAGTTATCAAAGACTTAAATTTTTACCTAAATTAATATAAAAACTGTTTTCCATTTGTCAAAGAACTATAATTTTATGTAAGTTTCAAATAATTTTGGTTAATACTTGGAATTTAAATTTCCAGAATATATATATATTCTGTAGCCAACATGGCTGTTTCTGTTTTTTTATGATTCTGTGAATAACAATTTCCACTCAAGTATTGTATTTTAGCATTACCGGTATATGTATTAAACTATAATTATAGCATTGTGAATGTTTTTAAATCTGGAGTATAATTATTTAAATTTTAATAAACTAATGGCCATGAACAGTACTTGTTATAGATTTTGAACTGAGTAGGATTTCAAAGTGTCTAAACATACGGCAAATTGCTGTGTTATTAATAGTGGGACTTAGACATCCATTACTCCATTTCTCACTTTTTGGAGTGTCTAATTAAAAAAGTGATTGAGGAATTGATGTTCACTGTTACAACACTGCTAGTTGAAAGGTGCAAAGTAAAAACTCCTTTCATACCTTTGAAAGTGTAATGGAGTCTGTCTGTCAGAAATTTTAAATGTAAATGAAATTACTACCAGCTTTCACTCATAACCAATAAAATCAGACTGAATAAAAAATTAAGCAACAGAGAATTTACATAGATGTTTTCTCAGAAAAGTCACAAAATGTATCAGGTCTAAAACGCTAAAACAGCATTTTGCATGGAAACAGATGCTTTTCTCCTACTTCAGCTAATTTTAGAATGTGAAGTGGTTTTGAATTTCAGAAATGGATTCAGGCTTCCCTGTATTTGGCATATATCAGGTTTTTATCTCTACTGGGATTTTATTCAACTCTGCATTGCAAAAATAATGCAGGTCATTGCTCCCCGCTGATTGTACATCCCCCACCATGAACATGCAGAATCAGCAAGTTCATCTCTTGCTTATGCATATTTATGCATTGGTCAGGACCAGGTGTCACAGTTGTGCTTCCACATACCAGGCTTCTGAAGTTACTGTCTTTTTTTTTTTTTTCATTATTTTGTTTTAATGTGACTGAGTGCAAGAGGGAACCTGCTGATTCTGTATGTTCACTGCTGTGGAGAGGAGGAAAAATCAATATGAGAGCCAAGCACAGCTACAATGGTGTACTGCAAAGTGTAACATTAAGCTCTTTCTGGATGGAAACAGAGCTGATTTATTCTTAATGACTTCACTTTGCTGACCATCGGTTTTTTGTTTCATTATTCAAAGGCAAAGACTGAGCCAGCATTTTCTGAAAGTGCCAAGCACTCTCAAGTGGGAGCAAGTAAGCACAAACTACGTCCTTCAGATGTCTCATTTATTGAATACATATGATTTTAGGGAATCCTTTGCTCTTAAAATACATGTAGTCTGAAAATAAGATTTCTCTCCTGCTGCCTTTACAGCCCCCAAAATTAGGGAGGTGTTTGCAATGCCCACATTCCTTCTGCAGGTCAATTTTCCAACCAGTTCTCTGGCTGTGGCTCTTTCCCCTGTCTCCCAAGGTCATTCTCACATACCGTTACAAACTGATCCCGTTCGAGTAATAATATAACAGACACATAAACACAACTTTCATATTCGTATAAGTGATGGAATGGCCACTTATGCAAAGAATATCACTTCCCTTCAATTTATTTCTATACATTATGCTTCACTGGGGGGAGGGAGGGGGGAGGAGTTTAATATATCATTTCAATTCTACAGAATTTAGGAAGTTGCCATTTTGTATCATTTATGGCATCACGGATATCAAAAGTGTCAGTGTGGTATTGAACCCAATCATCTTTTGATCCTAGAATTATCAGTTTGTGCAGCTTCTTGAGATATGATAATATATTAAATTTAAAAAAAAAATAAAAAAATTCAGTGTTGGAAAGAATAAATAATGATGCTATTTTATTCCAAATGAATATTCCCTAGCTGAAGCTGTACATCTTGTGACACATATACAGTAGCAAATAAGCCGTATATACTGGTGTTCTAGTTGTTTAACAATGTAATTATTTTACTGCCCCAGTATATAGCATCCCGTACATGGGGCTGAATTAGAATTTGCAGTCTGTCTTTCCTTAGATATTCATAGTAACTACTTTTCAAATGATATTGAAATTATTTAGTTACCTGGAAGATGGTGTCTGTAGCTATACTTAAAATCTCAACATTTCACCTGATTACACAATTTTGAATACAATGATGAGAGAGAAATATCCGCTGCTGAAATTAAAATTCAGGTTTCCCAATTGGATTAATTTATGGTGCTGTTTTTGGTGTCACTTTTAAATATGAGCAGAGCAGGATTTGGAGTAATTGAAATTCCACAAGTCAGTTTTATAACTTACAAAAAGAAATGATACTTCCCTATTATATTTCTGAACATAGTTCAGGCCCATTAACATTGATTATGCTAAAATTGTTGTATCATAAGCCGATAGAGGTTCTCACTGCTCTATCACTGGGGGGGGGGGAACTGCTTTAGAACATCATTCTAAAAGTCTGCATAGTTCTCCAGTGGTGGGATTCAAATAATTTAACAACCTGTTCGCCCAGGGTCAGGTTGGCTGTTGTGGGAGGTGTGGCCCATCCCTGTTCTCCAGTTCTGCCGCACATGCAAGACAAGCCTTCCACGACGGCCAGTCTGACCCTGGGCGAACCAGTTGTTAAATTTCCACCCTTTGCCAAAAGGCTGTTTCTGAGGGTGCTTGTTTGTACATTGGTGTTGGGCTGTTTCAGCCTTCTGGATGCGGCTTCTTTAAGAGGTGAGGTTTCCGAGGAACGAGGAGGGGGGTTACCATAGAGACAAGGAATTGATGCTCCCAAGAGCTCACGTGGGAAGGTGAAGAATTGGGGGGAAGTGGAGGGAGGGATTCCCCCCTCCCCATGGAGCTGCATGCAGGGGGTGTTGGTCACTCTGGGGGCAAAAGTGAGAGGGACGAGAAATTAAGTTGGCAGCACAATCGAAGCTGGGCCCAATATAGGGGAGACTACGGGGTTAGTTTGGCCAGGCAAATTATTATCCCCATCCAGGGGTGAAATGTGAAAATTTTCCCTACCGGTTCTGTGGGCGTGGCTTGGAGGTCAGGTGGGTGTGGCTTCAGGTGGCGTGGTCATGTGACTGGGTGGGTGTGGCCAGGTTGTCATGTGACTGGGTGGGTGCAGCCAATTTAGCAGTTCATTTTGCCAGGGAGCAGCGGGTTGGACTAGATGACCTCTGAGGTCCCTTCCAGCCTTTGCTGTGCTGTTTCAAAGCATCCTCTGAAGCTGTGTCTAGAGCCAGCCAGGTTTGTGGTCCTCCCTCCCTTTCTTTCTTTCTTTCTTTCTTTCTCTCTTTCTCTCTTTCTCTCTTTCTCTCTTTCTCTTTCTTCTGTGGGAAGCAACCCCCCCCCAAATAAAATATTACTCATAATAAAAGGCTCACAGAATCACAGAAACCGTTTTAGAAACACAAAGCCCATATTACACAACCCCCAAAACTTCATAAACATAGAACCATATAAGAATCCTTCCTTTTATCCACTGCTGAATGTCACTTCGCTTCTGCAATTAAAAACCTCCTTCCGAGCAGCTTCGGAAGGCTTTTCAATTTAAAGCAGGAGTCTCCAAAGTTTGCAACATTAAGACTTGTGGACTTCAACTCCCAGAATTCCTCAGCCAGCCATGTGGCTAAGTTTGGAGACTCCTGATTTAAAGTGACAGCATTTGGTTTTCTTCTTTGCCAAGCGATCTCCCAGCTGGAAAGCGAGTCCTGATTTTTTACTTCTAACACCTGCCTCTTTCTTTCTTTTTCTTTCTCCCCTCCCCTCCCCCCTCCCCCCCCCCCTCTCTCTTTCTTTCTTTCAGGGGAACCGGCAGGGGAAAAAGGCTTTAATTTAAAAAAAAAAACAGGAAGTGATTATGTTGGGGTGGGTGGGCGGAGCCTCGCGCTGCCATTACTACTGGTTCTCCGAACCAGCCACCGCAACCGCTACCTACTCGCCCGAACCGGGCTGAACTGGGAGGATTTCACCCTTGCCCCCATCCCCTGCTATCAAAGTGGATCATGGGAGCGGCCAGCCTGAGGGAAGGAGGAGGAGCAGGGAGAAGAAAGGGAAAGCGGCCTTCTTCCCTCGCGCTGGCCGCTCAGTTGCCTGTTTCTCCATTGCAGTGCAGCGCCCAGGATCCATTTTGATAGCAGGTGATGGGTAATTTAACAACCGGTTTGCCTGAACCACTGCGAGCCGACTGAATCCACCACTGATTCTGCCCCTATGTCCTTTAGGAAACCCTTAAAATCTGGATCTTTCAGTAGGTTTTGAGCCAGTGACCTCCACTGGAGTGTTACCTGATTTAAGTCTTTGTCCTCCTTGGTGCAATGTTTTATTTGGTCCTTTATTATGATGGTGTTTTTAACACACACACCCTGTACACCACCTTGAGTTGCTTCATGATTGGGCAGGTCTAGAGATTCCTCGGTCCCCCTGTAACTCATCCCTTCCAGTAGACAGGATACTGTAGTTGGGAATTCTAGAAATAACAAGCAGAACTCATGGAAAGCATTAAGCTAGGAAAAGTAGGGGTATGTAGAAAGATAAGTTGTAGTACCTACTTATTCAGATTTGACTTCTGGCCCCATGGTTAAGAAGTAATATTACTTGGGGATTGGGGTGAGTGCAGGGGTGGAGATTTGTTTCTCTCTAATGTCTAAAATAGACATTGATAAGAGCTCCACTGAAGCCCTTCCTTGAACCAGAGATCTATGCAATTATAGACCTGCTCTCAAACATGCCATTGCTAGGAAAGGTGACCGAAGAACTGATGGTCTTGCAATTCTAAACCCTCCTGGAAGATAATGATTTCTGGATCCATTTTAATCAGGCTTTCTTGATGGATGACCTCTGCTAGAAGCTGGATGGTTCAGTGCTGAATTGCAATTCTTTGGAATTTCTCAACAGCTTTTGATATAGTCCTTGGTGTCCTTCAGTAGGATTTAAACCATGGGGGCTCCTTCTTGTCCCCCTTCCATCTTCCAGACTCCCCGCTGTTCAACATTTCAACAAATGAAATCACTGGGGAAAACTTCAGAACTTTTAAAGTGACATCACAATGCTAATAACACTGTACTTGACTTACCACCCATCTTCAGAGAAGCAATTATGTTCAATGTGAAAGAGGCTCTTCTTCCCTCTGCTTACCACTCAGTCTACACTCAGAAAGTAGGGCTTTCAATTATTAATACATTTTAGCACTATTTTCATTTCTATTTTTTATTTTATATTCTGCATGTTATTATTAATTTCAATTCTATATTAATATGCTTCAGTAGACAAGCAGGATATAAATATAAATGAATAAAATAAATGCTGTAGATCATTGTTTCTATTGACACATATTAAGACTGTGCAGATCCTTTGAATGAGGGGCTTTGGAATGAGCCAGAATATGTACCTTAAGTACTGAATTCCAAATTCAAGACCTTACTGATAAATTACCATGAACACCAGTTTTTTTAAAGAAATTGAAAAAGATTCTGTTCCCAAGGAGGGGGTGAGTGAAATATTTAAATTCTATTTTTCTAATCGCAGTTAAATTGTCTCAAACTCCACAAAATTGGTAGAGGATTGCAGCCTAATATACATAATTTGACAAACTGTAGTTTATTATTTATTTGTTTCATTTTCATTATTCTCTTAAGTTATTATTTGGTTAATATAGTATTCTAAATTATATAATCTCTTCAGTTAATAATGGATAGGGGGTGGAACTATGTTGCCTCTTTAGAAAATAAAGTTGTTTTATAATGGAAAGCAGGATTGAACAGATTGTAAATCCTAAAGCAATTTATTGTTCTGCCAATATGTATTACAACAATATTAAATATATGCAGCTAGACTTAAGGGTTTTATTTAAGACCAAAGGAGTTGGTTTCTTGCACTTACTGAAATTTAATAGTTTCATTTTTCCATTGGGCCTAGTGAAAATCCCTTGAGAATTAAAATTCTCATTAAGGCCACAAGAAAGCAGAATTTAATCAAATGAATTCAAAAGCTCCCTATTTAAAAATATGCAAATATAAATTGAATTTCTACAGTAGCTGGCACAGCTTTTGGTAGCAGCTAAAGTCTTATTTATTATACTATGAATACAAAACAAATAAAAATTGAATTGTACATCATCAGTAGCTGCAGTCTAGATGTGTTACTTGCCCATGAAACTATTCTGTTTTTAAAAGCATCATCATCATGTCACCTTTCCAAACTCGTAATCTGAAATTGGAAGATAAATATAAGATGTGAGTCTTTCTGTCATGACTTAAATAATGTTACAATTGCTGAGATGTATTCTTCTAACAAAGGTAAACTGGATCTAATGAAAAATAAAATGAGTTTTCATCTCAGTAATTTTGATAGCTTGTAATTTGTACTGATATTTTTCTCAGTTCTGCAAAGATTACAAGTGAATCCTTCCCATAATCATGGGATATTTTCCCCCATGTTATTTCTCTATGTGCAATACACTTCACTTTCAAGAAAGAAAAGGACTTTGAGTGCTTGAGGCCATAAATATAGCATTGAGCCAGTTGTTATTGGAACAGATTGCCTGATATTAAAGTATTGTTAGGAGCCACCTGGACAGTTCTAAACCATCTTGACCTGAGACTTCTCTTTACAATGGATGTTATTTTTAAAATACACACACACAATCTTTGTGCTGTTTGACATTGGTCTGTAAGAAACTTAAGAAATCCACTTTAGTATTGGAAAGTAACAATTCTGCTCGTAATAAATCTCTGATTAACAATATTGACTCTGAGGCAAATGACTGCATTTTTGGATACAAATGCTATGCATAGTTAATAAAATTTAAATTATAAATTTAAAACGTGGCCTGTCTCTCCACTTGTTGTTTTTTTGTCACAGAGCTTTTAATATTGGAAAACCTCAGTATCTACCCACACATTAGACTTCATTGTCAAGTACATCAACATACACAACATTAAACTGTGCACTTGAAATTCCATTTTGGCTCAATTTATTTCCAAGTTATGGATCAAGACAACCAGTATCAGAATGTGAAATGATGGCATCCAGAAGCCTAGACATTTCAAGAAAGAATATACCTCATTAGCTCATACATTAGTGTTCTCTCTCCCTTTCAATATCTATTTCAATTTTCCCTTTATATTTTAAACAGTTGTCCTCAACGCCTGGGTGTCAGCCCACTACCAGACCGTGGCCTATTTGGATCCAGGTTGCACAAGCGGTGGGCCAGTGCGCGTAGCTCAATTTACGCAAGTTGAGGTGCACGCATGGAATCCAGCCTGCCGCTCGCACAAGTCAAGCTCACGCGGCCCGGTTCCCCTCTCCACCACCACCCCCACTAAGCCGCAAAGGTTGGGGATTGCTGTTTTAAAGCAAAAGAACTTGCATATTGTCCTTAAATATTCCCTGTTTTTCCAAAGTCTTAATTTTGGTGAGCTATCTTTTCTGCCTGTGGTATTAAATATTCATATAATAAAGCAACTGCAAGTAATTTTTAATTAAATAAAAATAGAGTTAAGTCATTTTTCCAGTTTGCTCTTCTGTGTGTGAATTTTCAGAAATATATATTTTTCAAACAAATTACTCAATACTATGTTCAATTGTTGATGTTCTTTAAAAAATCCCTGTTGAAACTGAAATTTATTTCTGAGGAAGTCTGAAAGCTGAAATAACCAAGTCGGGTAATTGGCTACATTTGCACATTGTGCAAAGCCAGTATTTATTTAGTCGAATGAACCACAGTTCAACCCGTAAACAGCGGTGTTGCTACATTATAAACCTTGGCTTATAAACCACAGTATCTGGATCCAATACAATACATTAAACCAAAGTAAATCACATCATATCTGATTATGTTGGAGAAAGGAGATTTCACATTTTAGAAACTTGTTTTCCAGTTAAATTCACAATATCAGATGAAACTATTAGTCAAAGCAGAGAAGGACATCCCTATTCTCAAGACCCAAAGAAGCAGTGAAGGAAATGTAGATTCTGCACCAATGTCATGAAGGATTTGTTTGCTTATTATTCATATACAGGTTGGCAAGCTCAGCTTAGTAGGCTATTCATGATGCAGACTGGAGACACCGTAATATCCATGTATTCTCTGTATTTGAGAGGCAATCCGCATTGTACCAGACCTTAAAATATATTGTGCATTGTAATTTTATTACTGGAATGAAATCTGAGCTAAGGGGGAAGAGTCTGAAGAGGCTTATTCTGACATTATGGAATATTGAAGCTAAAATTAGTATTCCAATTACAAATCCATGACCCCTGCCTATATTTTCTGTCAGTCCATATCTCACTGCAAAACTACTACTGCCATTCCTTTGGCAGTAAATTCTATTTGTTTCCAGTTAAGGAAGATACTGGGAATGTCCTTACTAGATCTACATGTTTTTCTTGTTGCTAGCCATGTTCTTCACTTTCTCACTGGTAAAAATACAGTTTTCTTTAAAAAAAAAAAAAACACACACACAAGAAGAAAAAAGGAAAATCAAAGTATGGGTCATTTTCAAGTTCAAAAAAAAGTTCACAATCATACACATTAATAATAGAATGTAGATTTTATATCTCAGACTTCTCCAACTGTGGATTTGTTCCTATTGTTAATGGTTAACTTGTATGTGAGATTCAGATTGTGCTTTACTATTTATTTATTTGTCAAATTTATGTAGTCATTCATCTTCCTGGAAATGCCTCTAGGCAGCGTACAACAATATAAAACCACAATATAAAAAGCAAATGTTATAAAACATTCATTATAAAAATATGAACACAATTATTATAAATTAAAAATCAGTAAAAAAAATTAAAATATGCAAACAACAAATGGAAAGAGAGATATCATACACAATAGGGGAGCTGCCCTAAATGTTGCCAGTTCTCTGAGATTTCCAAAAGAGCCTGTTCAGTCTAGAGCAGGGGTGTCAAACTCAAGGCCCGGGGGCCAGATCTGGCCCGCAGGGTGCTTAGATCTGGCCCGCGGGGCCACCTTGGAAACAGCAAAGGACCGGCCCATGGTGCCTCTGCCAGGGAAAACAGAGCTCAGGAGCCAATTTTCGCTGGCAGAGCGCTCGGGCCACCACAGGCGCCCCCGACACTAGTGACGTCGAGCTGGCCATGCCCCCCCTGGCCCCCCAGGTCAAACAACCCTGATGCGGACCTCAATGAAATCAAGTTTGACACCCCTGGTCTAGAGGTTAAGGTATCAGGATAGAAATCAGAAGACTGCGAGTTCTAATCCTGCCTAAGGCATGAAAGCTAGCCCAACTCATATTGTAGGGTTGTTATTGGGGGGAAACTATTAGATATGTTTATAAAAATAATTAAAGGCAGGAAAAAAAGTATTAAAAATTTAAAAAATTGTTAAAAAGCCTGATGATGCAACCAGTTTTTGAGGACTTACTTGAAGATTCACAGCAAGTTTGGGGAGAACATACGATAAGGTAGGTGCCATAGCAGAAAAGTCTCACTTCCTGGGACTCTTCAAATGTAGGTCCCTTGCAGATGGAACTTGTAGAATGGCCTCTCTGCCAGATCTATTGGGATGAGGTGATATAATTGGGGAGAAGCCATCCCTCAGGTAACCCAGTTCCATGCCATGAAGGGCTTTAATGGTCAAAAACAGCAGCTTGAATTGGATCTGTAAACAATCTGGCAGCCAATATAGCTCACAGAGCAGAGGTATGACATGCTGATCTAAGGGCACACAAATGCACTGTTGCATTTGGCACCAGTTGAAGGTTCTGGATACTCTTCAAGGACAGCCCCATCTAAAGTACATTATAATAGTCCAATCTGGAGGTGACCAGGCTATAAGTGATCATGAATAGAGCCTCCTGGTCCAAGTATGGGCACAACCAGCACACAACATGAAGCTGCATAAAGGCCTCTTAGCCACGACTACCATCTGCTCTTTGAGCAAGACTCATGAGTTCAGGAGAAACCCCAGATTGCACACCAGGTCTGTTTGGAGCAGTGCCACCCCAACTGGAACCAAAGATGGGATTGTCCTAGAACCAAAAGGGCCACTCAGTCTTGTCAGGATTCAGCTGCAGTCTGTTGTTTCTTGTCCAGACTTTCACAGCCTCCAGGCATCAGGATAACAGTTCCATCCATAACATTGCTTAATTTGCCGGAGCCGAGATGTATAGTTCGGTACCATCAGCATACTGATGTTACCATGCCCCATGGTGATGTCCCAGCAGCCTCATGTAGATATTAAATGGAAGAGGAGAAAGCACCAACCCATATAGTAGTGCAAAGGGTGGGACTTTTGGCCAGTCATGACCATCTGGAATTGACCTTGAAGAAAGGAGGTGAACCCACCTCCAATCCTCAATTGATCCAGAAGGATATGGTCAATGGTATCAAAAGATGCTGAGAGGTCAGATAGGGCAAGGATGAATGCACAATCTCTATCCCACCCAGAGATCATCCAAAAGCATAACCATTGGTGCTTTTATCCCATACCCAGGCCTGAACCTTGTTTGGAAAGGATCCAGATAATTCAATCAGAATAGAGCTGGAAGGGACCTTGGGGGTCTTCTAGTCCAACTCTCTGCTCAAGCAGGAGACCCCTCAAATATTGGAATACTGTTATGATGTCACCCTTAGTCCTTCTTTTCACTAGACTGGCCATTACCCAATTCCTGCAACTGTTCTTAATATGTTTTTGTCTCCAGGCCCTTAATCATCTTAGTTGCTCTTCTTTACACTTTTTCCAGTTCTGTGGTTGTCTACTATATTCTCAAGGGAGAAAAACAATGCATTGTTCCATACTTTGTTATGTGTCTTTACATGGAAATATAGTTCTTCCTAGGACATGGGAAGTGAGTTGAAATGCAATTACTAATAAGTACTACTCAACCTACGGTAATGGGATTTTCTTTTAAACAAAACTACTTAGGATTGAGGTCCACCAGCTAACTCTAGACCTAGACTGGTTGGTAAAAACAGACTCCTATTTCATATTCTAAACTGGGTAATATGCAGGAAGGGAGGGTAAAAAAGGTGTTGGCCACAATTTTGTGATTGCAGCCCCACCCCTTTTTTTTACACCCAGAAACTCATTTTAAAAAGGCAGGTCTTCAATTACATGGCTGTGGCAAACACCTTGAGTTGTTCTGAACCCTGTGGACACTCGGTTTCTAAGGAATAACCCATGTTTAAGTAAGTAGAGTCTTATTAGCATTTCACTTGGTAGATTTCATAGGTGCATCTCTTTCCCAGCGCATCTCTTTCTGAACTGACAGGCCTATTCTTTTCCTTGTGGGAATATTTTGACTCCTGCTGAGGCTCTGTTAGAAAGACAACAATGCACTGATTCATTGTCATGCTCCCAGAAAAACTAGTGGCTGAATAGCAATGTTTAAAATGGGGAGTGGTGAGTTATTGTAAAAGACAAAGAAATAGACAGTAGTCGTAGTAGAATGTTAGTAGTTATAGTATATAGTAGTAGCAGCAGCAGAACGATGTTCAGTTATATTGAAAACATCAAATACTCCTAAAGTTCTATCTCATATTTACATAGATTTGCATGAAAAGAAGCAAAAGGGTGAACTTAAGATGATCATAGATAGCTACTCAGAGTCTAACTACAGGTAGTTCTTGTCTTACTGGAGCCTGCCCATCACCGTCATAACTTGTGATGATCGTAAAATGGTTGATTTTATGGATTTTTTTTGCAGCAGTCATGAAATGAATGTGGTTGTTGTAAACTAGCTATCATGGTTATTAAGCAAACACCATGGTTCTTAAGCAAATCAATGGTTTGCATAGGATGGGATTTTGCTGGAAACTGAAAATAAATGCTAATTTTCAGCAAAACTGTCATAAAACATGGTCATGTGACCATGGGACTCTAGAAACAACCATAAATGTGGTCTGGTTATTGAGCATCCAAAGTTCGGTCATAGGACTGTGGGGGAGGGGGAAACCATTGGACCTTCAAATCCAGGTCCTAAATCAGTGGTTCTCAACCTGTGGGTCGCAACCCCTTTAGGGGTCGAACGACCATTTCACAGGGGTCGCCGCGCACATTAGCCCGCCATCTTGGTGCCACCGTCACTCGCAGGGGTGAAATGCTCCCGGTTCGGCCGTGCCTGTGGTTGCCGGACAGCCGGTAGCGACAGAAGCGGGAGACTTCGCCCACCCGCCTGGACGCCACCATTTGGGTTCTTTTACCCTCTGCGCATGCGCAGAACGCTTTGTAAAAGAACCCAAATGGCGGCGTCCGGGTGAAGTCTCCCACTTCCGTTGCTATCAGCTGTCTGACGACCCGCAGGCAAGCCTGAACCGGGAGCATTTCACCCCTGGTGGGGTCGCGGCGGCAGGGGGTCACGGCGGCGGGGGGTCACAGCGGCAGGGGGGTCGCGGCCGGGGGGGTCACGGCATTAGAAAGGTTGAGAACCACTGTCCTAAATAATCCCCAGGAGATTCATCATAACTTCAAAAGTCATAAATCAAGGACTACCTGTACCTAGTACTTGGATGAAAAACCACCAGGAAATTTTAAGACTATAAGCTAGATGAAGATATTGAAAAAATATCCCAGAAGGCAACCAGAACAAACCACTGCCACATTGCTGCCAAGAAAACTACATGGGTGTGTGCTCATGTATTCATGAGAAATCCCATCCAATTTAACCCAAGAGAGTCTTTACTTCTCTTCACTTGAGCTTCTGAACTAAGGTCTCATCTTATCAGCAATACAGTATATTTACGCAGAAATATTTGTGTCTTTATAGAAATATGGAGAGAAATTTCAGAATCGTTGCACATAGGTGGTCTTGAAGAAACTCTTTTGATTTTTTACACTTCAGTGGCAAACTGGAAGTGATTTTAAAAATGAACTTACATAATGAATTTTGGATCCTTGTTACAGTATTATTCTTCATAATTATTTATCTTAAGCATCTTTGGATAATAAAATTACATAAGTACAAGCACAATGAATACCAAATAAAAATAAAAAACGCAAGACATCACATCCATAATCTTCAGTCTCAAATTCACCAATATCAGGTTCCACTAACAAACTGGTCTGCTGCCTATAGAAAATCATACAGAACCCACAATCATTTCAGAGACTCCAGAGTACATCCAGCATAGTCTCAATTTTATTTATCTTTTATAAAAATATGTGTATGTGATGGAACATTCAGACAACTACGTACCTAACCTGGGAAGACCTATTGCAAGTATTCTGTATGTGGGTATGCCCATTTTATTTTTATGACCCTGTTAATACCTTATGGTGGGGACAGAGTGGCTGAGTGGACCTGAGTGTTTACTGGCCAGATGCCCTTCCTGATGCCTACACGGAGTTCGCAGCAGATGTTTTCTCTTTGCACCCTGATAGAAAAACATCTGTTGCTGCCTGGGATTGAACTCTCAAACTTCCAAGTGGGAGGCAAGAGTCTTTACCTCTAGGCCACTATATCACTCATATATGTGTATGCCCATATATACGCATAAAACACAAATGCACACCCAAATGTATACTGCTCAAAAGCAATTGTGTTAGTGATCCTTACTGTTGTAAACACATACATTTGTCTCAAATATGGTTGATCAAGAACCCTGAGTACTATCTTATCGTGCCTGTTGAGAAAAAATGCACTATGAATTCAAAGAGGTTCACTTTCAGCAGAGTGGATATAAAATTGCTAGCAGTATTTTCTCTAGAGACTTTTATTACGACTGAGATTTTTAAAGAGTGCCCTTTTTAGTCAACTTGTTAAAAAATAAGCTAATGTAAGATGGATCCTTTTCGAGCTCTCTACTCATTATTCAATATTACAAAGTATGAACCAATTTTCATAATACAGTATAAATGTTTCAGCTTCTTCCCTCTCTATACTGTCATATAATTCCTTACTTATTTTATGACCCAGAACAACTAGTACGTGTACTCCTCAATTTACGATTATAATTGGGACCGGAACTTCCGTTGCTAAGTGATATGATTGTTAAGTGAATCGTTATCAATTTTATGACCTTTTGGCCAAAGCCATTAAGCGAATCTTGTCAATAGTGAGTGAATCTGGCTTGCCCCACTGTCAGGAGCCCCCTGGGAAGGTTGCAAATGGCGAATACATGTTACTGGACGCTACAACCGTTATAAATATAGGCTAGATTCCAAGAACACAAATTTTGTGACTACAAGGATGCTGTGATGGTCATAAGTGCAAGAAACAGTCATAAGTCACTTTGTTTCAGTGCCATTGTAACTTTGAATGGTAGTTATAGAAATGGTCATAATTTGAGGACTACATGTATAGCTTAATTGAATGAACAAATCATGACTTCATTATTAAAGCTCCAACTTTTTTTTTAACAATGCACATAAAAAGGAGCAGGACTTTAGAATTACTATTTTGACTTTTTTTACCGTCCCAAGGTTACTCTAATTGGTAACTGTTTATTAGACTCAAGAGTTCAGTAGCATCCTTACAGATAAATTATTATTCATGTACCATATTTATTTTTAATGTAAACATTAAAACAGAATTACCAAGCCAATACTAATATGCTGAATAAAATGGTATTAAATAGGATAAATTTGGAAGCTTTGTATAAGCCTTCCTATGATTATAAGCATAGCTTTTACTAAGTGTTTGCATACTATGTATTAATATAATGTGATTTTACTTATTCATATTTTATTCTTCAGATTTAATAACTTTTCTAAATTTGCGAAACATTAAATTGCAAAATGCAAAGCAACAACAAACCTACAACAGTAGTAATGACATTTCATGTTATTAAAATGTATGCCCACTAATTATTGATCTGATGCTGTTCTATATAAAGGTGGCATGCTTGGTTGCATAGAAATATTCAAGATCATTAATATACATGTGTTATTTTGCCGAGCCTGAATTGGAAGTGCTAGATTATTCCTATTGTCTAACAAATTAGGAAATGTGACAGCTAATGCCATGTAGCCCTGATATATGATTTCTTTCCCCATCTTCTTATTAATTTCTGTCAAATTAAAACTAAAATACCATTGCAAACCTTGAAGAACGTAATATGAAAATCAAATATGAATAGGTATTACAAAAATATCGTACTCTCAATTGCGGAGGGAGAGAGGGAGGAGGGAGAGAGAGAGAGAGAGAGAGAGAGAGAGAGAGAGAGAGAGAGAGAGAGAGAGAGAGAGAGAGAGAGAGAGAGAGAGAGAGAAAGAGAGAAAGAAAGATAGAAAGAAAGAAAGAAAGAAAGAAAGAAAGAAAGAAAGAAAGAAAGAAAGAAAGAAAGAAAGAAAGAAAGAAAGTTCTAATTAAGACAACCATGGAACTTATAATATTCATAACATTCAAAATTCTAATTCTTTTGTGCTATTGATTCCCATTACCACCTTAAGTTTTCCCCCCCCTCAAAACAGAAACCTAAGTATTATTCAGTATGCTGCTAAATTGCCAATCCATCATTTAACACTGAGGACAGATTAATAATTTTCTATCTTGTTTCAGACACTTTTCATAACCAAGATATCCTGAAATTTGTACACCTCCTTGAGATGACCTTTCTACTGTCCTTATTTCACCAAATATCACAAGCAATGTTTTTCCCATTCCAGCAACCTTCAGGATACATAGATCTTGATATTACTTTGGAGCTGCTATGCTATAGAGGCCTCTGTAAATAATTGATGACATATAGCCCATTCATTGTGAAATTCTGAAGAGTCTTAATACTGGGGGAGCACATACATCTTTAATGCATTTTGTATAACTCAAAGTTAACCTTTAGAGAAGATACATGCTTCTTTTGTATGGATCCCTAAATCAGCTTTTCTAATCTAACACTGGATAATCACATATCCCTCTCTTAGCAGTAGCCAAACTCATGCTGTGAGTTTGACTTACAAATATAAAGCATAATGCAACCTGATAGAATATGCAACTAGGTTTAAATATTTTTTGTTAATTCTTTAATAATCAGATTCAGTTACACTGGTATGGGTATTTTTTTTTTATTCTTTGCTACAATAGCCATTCATCTGATCACAATCACAGTATTTCACAAAATATTTGAAATTACTGATGCCATAAAATATAGTTTGTTCACTTGATGAAATTCTCAGATTCTCCCATTGATAGCTGAACAAATTAAACAGACTGGCTGAATGAACTGACATGAGTAGCTGAATAAAACGAGAAAGCATACCCAAGGAAATGCAAAATCTAACCAGCTAATGCAATTACTGAGACAGATCACACCCTTTATGGTTAAAAACAGGGTTAACAATGAATCCAAATTATTTCTAAGCCACCCCACTCCTGAAATACTCTGGCTGGCAAGCAAAATAATGAATTAAAATACACTTCAATTAATACATTAAAAAATTCAAATCATCATGGTGCCCTATCCCCATTGACATAAACCAAAGGTTTGATCTAATAACATTATTTTAAACCCCTCCAAGAGCGAATCCCACTCCCTTCTAGCACTGAAGATGTTATCTAGTCAGGTAATAAAATGTCTACAAGCAAACCATCAAGCTCAGAGAGCACCAACAACTCCACAACACTGTTTTAACCTGGCCAAGGAAGTATGAGCTATATGTATATCCAAGGGAATAAAGTTCTATAAAATGAGAGCTGCTACAGAGAAAGGTTGCCACTTTGTCTCATCCCATGTCCTCCAGAAAAGAAGAGACACTTAGCAGGCTATCTCATGATGACCAGACTGGATGGACATATTCTATTCTGGCAACTCATTGCTTGATATAACTTGGTGCTGTTTGGTGAATAAGCAGCATCTGAATTGGGACTGGAAGCCTACTGGTAACTGGTGTAGCTACTTTAAAATTTGTGTTATTGTACACTGATGAGACAGAATCACTAGTACTCTAATCACTGAGTTTCACAAGTTGTAGGTTCCAAGTCATTTCAAAAGGCAGCCCAATACAGATTAAGTTGCAGTTGTACAGCCACATTACATTTAAGCATCAGGACATCCTGAGTCAAGTAGAGCAATTAAGTGAATCCAACTGGATACAACAATATCCCCATCTTTGCCCACTAGAGTTTCAGTAAAACTGTAGATGACCAGGCTGAGCCTAAGGGAGGGGTCAAACACGTCATCAGTCTCAAGTCCCTTCATACCCACAAGAGATCTAAATCCAACCCACCTTGAATTCCATTGACTCTTATCTACCCTTGGGTAGAGGGAGTCCCTTGGGAGTTGGGCGGCATACAAATTTAATAAATAATAGTAATAAATAATAATAATAATACCGCCAATTTGCTTTAGTTCAGATTCTTGTAGAGAGCTTAAGCTTGCAATAAATCATTATATTCATTTGAACTGCCTGGGTGTCCTGATTTCTGGGCTTGACAAAAGCTCTCTCTTAGCCCAATCCACTTCACAGAGTTGTTGTGAAAAAATGGGAGGAGGAAGGAGTATTAGGTATGCTCACGACCTTGAGTTATTTATAAAAATAGTAAATGGGTGATATAAACTTTTTAAAGATGCAGACAACTCAGCCTGTTCATCCATCACAATATCATTTGTGCACTTGATCTTATTGCAGTTCATATTTACCAGGCAATTAAAGACCAAAGTACACAAAAATTTGCTCATTGGGATCCACCTATGCCCCCCCCATCCTTTAATTCTTATGGTCACAACATCAGCCCTCATTTCCACACCTAGAAGGGCTGAATAAATCTCCCAGCCCTTTCTGTCCTTGCCTGCCCCTACTTACCATAACCCCACAATGTGCAAACATCTCTGTTTATCTAACCTGTTAGGCACAATCAACAACACTACTTCAACACTACCCAGGACACAAGAGCCGAGGTGGCGCAGTGGTTAGAGTGCAGTACTGCAGGCTACTTCAGCTGACTGCTAGCTGCAGTTCGGCGGTTCAAATCTCACCGGCTCAAGGTTGACTCAGCCTTCCATCCTTCCGAGGTGGGTAAAATAAGGACCCAGATTGTTGGGGGCAATATGCTGATTCTGTGAACCGCTTAGAGAGGGCTGTAAAGCACTGTAAAGCGGTATATAAGTCTAAGTGCTATTGCTATTGCTATTCTAACCTACCTCAGTCATTCACTCAATCACCTCACATATATTCTCTATTTCTCCATTTCACATACTATATCTCCAGCTTTCCTGAGGCTTATGGATCTAGCTTTCATACATACCACCAATCACCTATTCCCCCCAGTACTATCACTCCAATGGAGTGGGAGAACCATCTTCTATCCATACACAGAGATTGTGACTTTATTTAAAAATGAAAAGAATCCGACTACTTTTTAAGTAGCTATGCATCATTCATTATCTCAATTGAAGCACAATGTTACAATAAAATTACAGCATCAGTTAAATACAGTGTAGGTGGATTTGACAGACAGGAACAATTTTAAAATCAATTCAAATTATTTAATTGTCACAAAAGAAAGATCTTTCCTCTCCAGGGGAAAACAGGAAGAGAGATTACTAATTTATAGTCCTTTGGTATCCTGGGCAGATGTTATCAGTAATATTTATGGCACCAAAAAACAATCTGGTAATTAATATAAGTAATGCACACTTGGTATAATATGGCCTTACATAACAGTGCTGACTAACTCCTTGCCATCAGATTGAAGAGTCTTCAAAGATGCTCCAACATAGATAGAACCAAGTCTTGCCTAATCATAGCCAAACCAGTTCTTAGGAATGATGGCAGGTCAGTGGTGGGTTGCTGTCGGTTTGGACTGGTTCTCCCGTACGGGTGGCGGAAATTTGCATCCGCTCGGCAAACCGGCAGTGATGGCCGGCTGTCCACGCCCCCGAACCGGTTCTCCGGCGCAGAGGGTCATTTCCGCGATGTGATATAGGCGCGCGTGCTCGCTTCGCTCGCGCGCGTGTGCAAAATGCACACTTCCGTCGCGATGCGAACCAGTAGGGAAGGTAAGTGGAACCCACCCCTGTGGCAGGTGATACCTTATCCAAAGCTGGGCCAAGAATTACTGGCTGCCATAGTTAGTTCAACAATCAAGAGGAAAGCCAAATCTGAGAACATCTTTAGGGTCTCAATTCAAATATTATTGGGTTAAGATTCTAGGAGTAAACAAACTTTGCGGATTGAGAAAAATATGCAATATTTAATTTCTAATGAAATCTGGACATACAAGTGTATTAGATAACAGTATGAATCACTGAGAAAGTACTGAGAATTCAATTAGTATTTAGTTCTTAAAGAAGTAGTAAACCCAATACAGATAAGGGGATCAAAATAGAAATTAACTGGCAAGGAATGTATGGATTTCCTGCATAGGTATTGTTATCATTACCATTGCTTGAGGATCCTTTGCATAGAGAACTGCGGGACAATTCATTTTCTTACAGACTACCCTTTAAGTCATCTAGGGTTGTATTTACAAAACAAACTTATCATCCGGTTTTAACTTAGTTTAATCTTATCTTGGGGGGGGTGCATTTGTGTATGTATGAGGGTGTTGGTGTCGTGTTTGGATGGAAGAAGTGGGTTTGGAGTGGTTGAATTGGGAGAATGAGGGAGCCGGGGGCAAGGAATAGAGCCTCCTCTGCTGAGTGTGCAAACAGAAGCAGATGGGGGCTCAATTATGACCCCCAGTTTGGTGTGAGTGTGGTGCCTTGCCTGCCAGGGAGGAGGGGGGCCGTTGGGGTGGGGAAGGGGATCTCTGGGGTGTTGGAGAGCTGGAGTATTGCGGGTATGACTGGGGG
>QLTV01000436.1:589955-632394 GCA_003457575.1 Thermophis baileyi
ATCATCATTGGATGAAGAAAAGTCTCCGATAGGGAAGGTGAAGGTGGAAACAAAGGAAGAAGAAATTCCAACTACAAGTACTAGTACGAATTTGCCTAGAAGAGGTACTAGGGTTAGAAGGCCACCTGATAGGTATCAGGCTAGTATTGTTTGTCAAGTTAGCTTGGAACCCTCTAGTTATAACGATGTTAGGTTGTATCCTGAAAAAGATCAGAAAGCTTGGCAGGAGGCAATGAATAAGGATGGTAGCAGATCTTATTGCTGGAATCTGGATTCTGGCTGGTCAATTTCCATAGAAGTGACAGAGACAATGTCATGCAAAATTCCTAAAAGCAGGTGGATTCTGAAGAAATGGACAGGATTCTGTGCAACATTTGTTTTGCCACCTCCTGAATTGAACTTCTATCCTACATAGTTGGTGACAGTTACCAAAGAAGTTATGAGAAAATGAGCAAAGGTGGCGATTACTAATGTTTTGTTGAAAAGTGTCATGGCCCCCTCAGAGCCCGGTTCAGAGGAGGAGGAGTTGAAACTGGGACTGTCCAACAGGAAAGGCACACCAGGGGCTGAGGATGATGCTGTCCTGGGGCTCCCAGGCATTGGGGAGGTGGTCAACCAGACAGAGAGCTGCCTCCCTGCACAGACACAGGGGAAGATTGGCTGCTGACCAGCAGTGGTGCTGATAGGCAGCCGATCTCCTCTGAATGAGGAACAGTTGTCTACTTCTACTCCACTCGATATTATGCGTGATCAATATAAACGTATAATATACATCAGCGGTAAAAAAACCCAAAGACTAGTTTCAAAATAGTCTAATGATCACCATTACTGTGGACCTGAAAGCAACATTTTCTTACCAAAATTGTGTAACTGAGTTTTCCTGGAAATACAGTAAGTACTACAGCTACCAGCTTGTATAGAGATCGTTAAAGATGGATACATACCTGATTTTCAGTTCTTACAGTAATTTCCTATTTGGGGCAGTATAATAAAACAGGAAATGTATGAATGACCACTTAATATAATATCTCTATCATATGTTCTTCTGGTAAAACATTTTATTCTATTATGGCTGCATTTCAAGAAGATTAAAACTATGCCCTTTTCTTTTTTTACATGGAAGAGGTTTCCAGTAAAAGCTTCCATAATATATTTATGACATATCTTATACTCTCTCTAATGTGCCATCTAACTATGCGATCCCATTAAGTCGTAGAACCTGAAATGTCCATGAATTTGATTAGAGGGGGGGGGAATCATGAGCTTTGTACATATGCCTCTTTAATAGGATTTTCTTTGGAACTAATCAGATAGGAACTTATTACTGAAAGCTAAGATTATTTTTCCAAGAAATATGTGTACCATCAGGATCTGAAATTTCAGCCTCAATTGCATCTTTCCATCCCCTGCTTAGGTTTACACATAACTCTATTAGATTTGCTGATGACATAATGAAATGACACTGCTGTGCGGCCAGAACTCAGAGGGCTGTTACTGTTTTATTACAGAACATCCCTGGTGCCTCAAGTAGACAGACTCAGAATTAGAAATGTTAGACAGGAAAGCTTAAATGCCACAATTTGGGGGAATGGGATATGTCTCTGTTTTTATATAGGCTTTAACTCAACATTTGTTCTTTGGCACTTGATATTTATGCCAATCTTCAGCCTAGATGACAAAGACTTTACAGCTGCCTATAAAAGTTTTTAATACATTCATACCCCTCCTTGTCTCTTTCTGTGATGAGTGTCAGTCAATGTCTCTTCCATGAGTTAAATATCATAAAATCATAATAATGCTTATGAATTTCTCTCCCTGTTGAGTCATGAGTGCCTAAGAGTTGTTCTCATGAAGTGCATGTTGCTCCTTTCAAACACAAGCAGTCTTGAACTTGGAATCACTAAACTATGTCGCAGTCAAAAACCTTTGAAGCCTAATACAGGCTTGGTATTAATATTACCAAAGAGTTTAACCCAGCGGTTCTCAACCTGTGGGTCGCGACCCCTTTGGGGGTCGAACGACCATTTCACAGGGGTCGCTGTGTGCGTTAGCCCGCCATCTTGGTGCCACCGTCACTTGCAGGGGTGAAATGCTCCTGGTTCGGCCGTGCCTGCGGGTCGCCGGACAGCCGGTAGCTACAGAAGCGGGAGACTTCGCCCACCCGCCCGGACGCCGCCATTTGGGTTCTTTTACCCTCTGCGCATGCGCAGAACGCTTTGCGCATGCGCAGAGGGTAAAAGAACCCAAATGGCGGTGTCCGGGCGAAGTCTCCCGCTTCCTTTCTATCAGCTGTTCGCGCACCCGCAGGCAAGCCCGAACTGGGAGCATTTCACCCCTGGTGCCACGCCCCCTTTGTCACCTCATCCTGCACGGGGAGGGGGAGGGGGAGGGGGTCGCGGTGGCAGGGGTGTCGCAGCGGCGGGGGTGTCACGGGGGAGTCGTGCCATTAGAAAGGTTGAGAACCACTGGTTTAACCTCTCACGAGATAGGAATTGCAATATGTTTAGAATTATTTATATGCTATAGTTTGATCCCATGTTTTTGATTGGATTGGCTTGATGCAAATACAAACTAAGGCAAGTTGCAGCCCAAAGAATGTATACTTGTAAGTAACATCAATTACTGTAATTGCATAAACCTCACTTTTAAATAGCTAGACAAGTTATTATAAGAATTCCTTCTCTCCATGAATCCCTCAGCTATGGTCTAGTACAGAGGTGTCAAACTCGATTTCATTGAAGGCTGCATCAAGGGTTGTGTTTGACCTCAGAGGGCTGGGTGGGCATGGCCAGGGTGGGCATGGCCAGCTCAACATCACTCGTGTCAGGGCACCTGTGGTGGCCCGGGCAGGACTGGGGGGATTCATTGTCTCCAGCGGAGGAAAGCAAGACCAGAGAGAGCTCCATTTTCGACTATGACGGCCTCCTGCAGCCCTCTGCCAGCAAAGATAGAGCTCTGTGTTTGCTGGCAGAGGGCTGCAGGAGGCCCTCCTGCAGCCCTCCTACAGTCCTCTGTGCGCGGCTCTCCCGAGCTTTGTTTTCGACTGCGACGGCCTCCTGCAGCCCTCTGCCAGCGAACATGGACCTCCATTTTCACTGGCAGAGGCACTGCAAGTCAGTCCTTTGCTGTTTCCAGGGCGGATTCGGCCCACGGACCTTGTGTTTGACACCCCTGGTCTAGTATATCATGTTTTCATATGAAAACTACATTAAAATAAATTAGAATAAGAATAGAATAGAATCTTTATTAGCCAAGTGTGATTGGACATACAAGGAATTTGTCTCCGGTACATAAGCTCTCAATGTACATAGAACAACAAAGTGATAGGTCATAGTCATAGATCATAGTTACAATCCTTTATTCATAAGATACAACAATGTGATAAATCATAGATACCAATGGGAGAAGGATGTAATAGGAAGGATGAGAAGACGAGAAGGTTAATATCAATACAGCCCTACTACATGGATAAATATCTTTAGGACTAATGCTAAAATGCTGATGTTGTAATGAGGAAATAGGTTATCTGTCTAAAGACAAAAAATATGATTGTTTATGCTTTCGTTAAACTTATATCTGTCCTTTCTTTTAGAATATCTAAATGGGATGTATCTTCCTCTAATTTTTTCCTCACAGCAACTCTTTGAGATGGGATGATTTGAGAGAGAGTAGGTAACTAAAGTCACATACTGAAGGTTGATGATTATGGGTGGACTTGAATTTGAGTTTTTCTAGTTCTAATCCCTTAACCCCTATACCGCACTGGCTCTCACTAAGTTATTAGTTATTAATGCTAAAATATTGTTTTAATTAGAAATTCTAATTAATGCTAATGACACAGTTGGAAGAGAACAAAATTTCATGCAGAAAAAGAAGATAACAAAATACTCTCAACTATTTTGTGTCAAAAAGCTATAATAGAGAAAAATAGAAAATGTGATAAATAGGGAAGCCTGATTGTTCCTTCAAGCAGCAAAATGCTATTACCTGACAAAAAATAAATGAAGGCTATTTTTCTTTCTACTCTGTGCAAGGTATATTGCTACACTCTTGGTTCATCTACCATTTGCATATTAGTTCAAAAAGAAATATGTTACCGTTTTAACAATTCAACTAGGTGGATCAAGAAATTCAGTGAAGTCCCGGGAAAGTGGAAAATGTTCTTAGAATGGATAAATTCCACAACATGGAAGCAAAAGAAGCAGCACAAATATTTTAAAATAGGGGAAATGAAATACAACAATGAGTATTCCTAAATTACCTAATTAGATTTTAGTTTGTTTGCATTTATCTATCAAAGGCTGCTTTTCTTCTCTCAGTCTGCTCTTTATAAATGGAGTGGAATCTCTTCTCTTGTGAAGAGCCATGCTTGCTTGCTTGCTTGTTTGTTTTTCACTATTTAGGAAGTCACCCAAATAGCTCAAAGGGGCATTCGAGCCTTGTACTTACTGACATGAGAAATGTATAGATCAGTCAATTTGACTGAATTACTAGAATACTACACACTGATGAGGTTTTTATTCACTTAAAAACACTATTATTCACTTAAAAACAAAATTAGTAAATCGAATGCACAATGTTTCCTAAAACAAAGTTTCTTTGAGAGATCTGAGAACCATTTGTATTAACTGAGCTACATAGTATTAATTCCCAAATAATGAAAGGAAGGACTGGAAGATTGCTGTGCCCAGTGAGCAAGAGGCACTGAACTGTAATGGCAGACAGAGAGAAGAGAAGAGAATGGAGAAAGTGGAATCATGAATGGAAACAAATCAATTGCTGGAGCAGCTAGATGGAAGTCAATGGTGCTAGTGGCTGGGGAAGATTCTGGACTGTTTAAAGCAGGGGTGGGCTCAGGAGCATGGTTGGCTCAGGAATTCTGGGAATTGAAGTCCACAGGTCATAAAGAGGGCCATAGTTGCCCATCCCTGATTTAGAGTAAGTAAAGAACTAGTGGAATGAGACTGACTTGCAGATGAAGTCAAGTGGACATTTCCAGAAGTGAGCTTGTTACCTAGCTCATAGCTTTGGATACAGCTAGTCCTCAACCTACGACCACAATTTCCATTGCTAAGCGACACATTGTTACGTGAATTTTGCTCCATTTTACAACCTTTCTTGCCACAGTTGTTAAGTGAATCACTTCAGTTGTTAAGTTAGTAACATGGTTGTTAAGTTAATCTGACTTACCCATTGAAGGTCACAAAAGGTGATCACATGACTCCAGGACACTGAAACCATCATAAATATGAACCAGTTGCAAGCGGCTGACTTGTGATCATGTGACCATGGGGATGCTGCAACAATTGTAAGTGTGAAAAACAGTCGTAAGTCACTTGTTTCAGTGCCATTGTAACTTTGAACAGTCACTAAACAAACTATTGTAAATCGAGGGCTCCCTGCATGATTTCACTCATATATTCAATTTGAAATATCAAAATAAAAATGCCGCTGTTATTGATTGTAAGAAATGTAATGAGCAAATGGAAATTAAGATTAATTCCATTCTAGAAACAAAAGCTTCTAACAATAATGAAATCCTACTAGCCCAGGG
Organism: Thermophis baileyi; assembly: GCA_003457575.1. Taxonomy (NCBI): domain Eukaryota; kingdom Metazoa; phylum Chordata; class Lepidosauria; order Squamata; family Dipsadidae; genus Thermophis; species Thermophis baileyi. The sequence continues at coordinate 595,510 of QLTV01000436.1, forward strand.
CAGTCAAACTCCCGGCCCATGGGCCGGATGAGTCACGTGCTGGCCAAGCCCACGTCCAGTTTAGCGAAGGGGGAAAAAGTCCTGATACATCACGTGATGCTGCTGTGACGACGTGAGTTTGACAACCCTGTACTAGCCTATGAACTGTGACACACATTAAACTGCAACTTTGCTGAAATGTGAAGACTTTTATAAGAGTGACAGCCTACTGAAATGCATGTTAAAAATATTTCTTGTGCATTTGGATGATATAGTGAAACTTTCTACAATGCACAACTGGAATGGGAGTAACAGATTCAACTACATATTGATATATATTCTATACAAAACTTCTTGTAGTGTGCTTGATGTGTTCGGTTGATGTGTCCTATATCCCACTTTATTGAATTCTAGAAAGAGTTCCTCATTATGATGAAATGTATCATATTTGTTTAAACTGTAGAAGTTATTTCTTCTGCACATGCATACATACAATGATTTATGCACATTTATATCTTCCTTTTTCATAATGCATGACTAGAGCATATTTTATATTTTATGTGTATCAGATTTTGGTGTTCTTAATTTCATGGATAAAAATGTCTGAGAAATACAGTAGCAAAACTGTTGAAGCCACAAGTGATTTCAAAAGGCTTCTGTAACTTCACTTTGAATGTAGACCATGTTTATGGAAAGTATAATTTTCCAGGTATCTTCTTTCACTTAGAAATATTTTACTGTATTTTATAAACAGAGATTGGTGATGCCCTTGGGTATGAGGAACTATATCCTGTAATAATAGAATTATTTTTAAGTGAAGATGGTTAAGATCAACGGCCAATGCCAAGCCCAGATTAATGATTTCTCATCAATATGAGATGTATTCATCCAATTAATAAACATTCATTTGCTATAAATGGTGAATAAGTACTCACATCTCCCAAACTGATTTTCATATCCCAAACTATGCTTATTGCTTGCTAATGTCAGCGTTCTGAGTAACGCACCCACTAAAAGCAGAACTCCGAGGCAGGCAGATTCCTCAAAGAACATGTTTATTGGATATGTCATATCGGCACAGCTGGTGAAAACCAACTCTAAAAGTTCCTGTGGTTTTCACCTAATTAAAAGAGCAAAAATCCCCCCTCCCAGATGTCACCAGTCACATTGTCCAATGAATATAGCTGGCAGGCTGCTTGGTCACTCCTCTCCTCCTTCAACAGCCACCTGTTACGATGACCTTGGTTCCCACAGGAAAACTTTTTGTTTTGGCAGTTAGATGGGCTATCTACTTCCCCTCTCCCTTCCCCCTCTCAAGCTTCGTGGCAACTATGAGGCAGCACAAGATGGCTTCAGCCAGGTTCGCTTCAGAGTTGACAGCTAGAGGACATCAGCAAAAGAACTTCCCATACTGTTTGTATTTATCTATTGGTTTTCTTCTCTTAGTCTGCTGGTATGAAATTATTTTAAAAGCTATTTTCAACTAGGGCAGCAATAACTTTGATGGCTGCACATACAAATGTGCTTGCTATTTTAAGAAAAACAAATGAAACATTCAGCAAATCTCAAGGGGTGTACCAGTAAGGCACCCAGTGGACTTCCACAATGTGCTGAAAAATTGTAGTTTGTTAGTTTTGCCTTAATCTGTTGTATGAACCCTGCCATTATAAGTTACTGAACAAAATATAGATAAAACCATGGCTTTACGTCTCCTCCCTTTCTTTTAAATTCTGTTGGGTTTTCTCTGCCTCATCAAATACCTGCCAGTTCATGAATGTGGAAACTCTTTCAGCTGGTTTCTAAACTGCAAATTTTGGAGACAGAGGTGCAACTGGAAAGCAGTGATAACTATCTTTCATTGTACTTTTGGCAAAATAGTTCCATTTGAATGTAAACCAGAGGTGGGTTCCTACCGGTTCGGACCGGTTCTATAGAGCCATTAGTAAATTGGCAGCCTGGGTCGCTGGAACCGGCAGCGACCCAGGCCTGCCACGCCCCCGAGCTGGTTCTCTCGGCGGCACCATAGGCGGCGCCATCTTGTTTTTTGCTTCTGCGCATGCGCAGAAGCCTTTTTTTTAGTACTGCGCATGCGTGCAAACCACCCACGTGGCGCGTCCCTGAGCGAACCAGCAGTGGAAAAATCCGGAACCCACCTCTGATGTAAACCTCTGTTTCCTGGTACAAGTTGGGAGAGGTACTTACATACTCTTTCCTCATACTTTTTTTTCCTCTCAATATACTGCTGCAAGACAAAGACCCTTCAGTGAAAAAAAAAAAAAGAACAGTAAGTATGATTGGTTAAGCATAGGAAAATCAGTCAATTAGGCCTCAGATAAAGCACAGTGTGATGGTGGGCAAACTTTCCCTAGAAATGTAAATTCTGATCATGGTATGTTATTCAGAAAGTGGTGTTTTTTCACAAGAAAAATAAAGTTATATACATCATCAGTACATTTTATGCTCTTTACACCACCCAGCTACCCCTTAGTTTCTGGCGTACTGTTACTGTAATATTCCAGTTCCAGCCATAACAACCCCACTTTCCATGATGAAAAGCAGAGGGGGGGAAATACTTTTGTTATTTATGCTGGGAGCTTGAGCTGACTAACATTGAATTATAACTTTGTCCCACTAATGAGCCCTCCCAGAAGAGAAGATCTCCAGTATGTACAGCCCAAGAGAACTTCAATTACTTTATCTACCAATTGTGCAGATTAGTGACACCCTCCAAAGAGGAAGCTGCTGTTTTAGATTAATCAAGTCAGATCCTCCTTTGAGATGTAAAATGTCTTAGCTGCTTATCCTTGGGAAACCTGGATAATTCAAAGATTAATCAAAAAGGACTTGCTCTTTTTTAGAGCAAAAGGCCAATTTCAATAAGCTGTTTTCCGATGCTTCCATGTCTCGTCCACCCCAGTGTAAAAGTGGCTGTAATTTCCTAATTTCAGTACTTTCCAGCATCAAAAGACAGCAACTGTCACCATGTAATTTCTTGTCCAGATACACATTTGTCCAGGGATAGGAATAGCTTCTGCATTCCTAACTCAAGAGAAAGCAAGTTAATTACTACTAGTTAAACAAAGGCTCAAAGACTTGATGGAACAGCTTTCTTGCAGACTTCCCTACAACATATTCTAGCTATCCGAATTCTCAGTGCCATATGTGTCTTGGCTTTCAAGTCATTGTAGCAATGAAGTAGCACAAGTTACACCACCTGATCTGCTTCATTAGTCTGATTTTACCTCCCAGATTCCTCTTTTCAGCAGTCTGCTGCTTCTGCAAGTGTGAGAAACATATGAATTCCCTGCAGAGTTATCCTGAGTCTTTTGTCCTTCCAATCAAAGCAGACGGCATGCTTTTTGTTTGTGCTTTGTTCAGGAGCTAAAAAACACAAAACCAAGTAAAATATGCCTAATTATGAATAAACTGGGAAGGACAGAAGAGAAAGGAAAGAAAGAAAGAAAGAAAGAAAGAAAGAAAGAAAGAAAGAAAGAAAGAAAGAAAGCAGATTCAGTTGCTATTATAATTTTGAGAAGTTCACTTAATGATCCAAATCCACCAAGGTTCTAGAGCAGGGGTGTCAAACTCACAGCCCGCAGGCTAGATGCGTCACGCACTGGCCATGCCCACCCGCTTCCCCGAAGGAGGAAAAAGTTGCAATACGTCACATGATGACAACGTGATGACATAGGTTTGACACCCTGTTCTGGAGTTCAAAACATTGTGGTTTTTCATAAAGATCCTATTCCCTCCCCCATATCCCTTAAAAAATATCTCATAAAAGATAATGGGTTCCAGAAGTCAGTGAAAGAAGCTGTCTGTAATTTCACCCACATGGAAGGTTCTATGTAATTATCACTGTCCACTAAATTACTGGAAAATAGCTTGTCTAGTAGATAAGTTGCTGGGCTAGGAGCAGGGAAACCAGAGTTGTAGTCCTGTTTTAGGCATACAAAGCCGGCTGGATTACCTTGGGCCAATCATTCCCTCTCAAAACAATGCAATGATAAACTTCTAAAATGGTACCTGGAAAATTCCATGAATGTCTCCATGTAGTCACAAGGAATCAAGTGTGACTCCAAGCCCCTTCCCTCCTCCCCCAAAATTAAATAAGCACTATTAAATATTATTTCTGATGTTTTGGAAGCGAACCTGCAGGCATTCAGAAATATGGTTGGGAATTCTTTTGCTCTAAAGCATTCAATCTATTATGCTACTTATTTAAATAAGTCCCCTGAAGGGACTGAAATGTTAGTTGTTTTTTCTTTATCATATATAGCTTCACTAAAGTGCTGTACCACTACTCTGATCTGAGAATTGGCTGGCAAAATGAAACATAATCCTTCCTAATACAAGAATTGAATAGAAATCTGCAATTAGAAAAAAACTTTAGGTGAAGTAAACATGTTTGCATTTAGGTACTTTTATAACCCCCTATGTTAAGTATGATAATTATTGATGGAAAATGCCTATGTGAATGAATGTAGCATTATATATACATCAACAATATATGAAACCTACCAAAAGAAGGCATAACTGTCAACTATCAAATCACAAAAAATAATAGTTCTACTATATTCTGGAATATTATCTCCATTGTAGATGTTGCACTTTAAGGATTTTAACACATTGAAATGTTCATGGGAAGTATTAAAGGTAGTCAGTTAGTCACCATGAAATAAATGTCAAGAAAGAAGGATAGGCTGCGCCACTCGCTTATTGGTCAACTGGAAGAGACACTAATTGGCTCATTAGGAGTTCTAAGATTTGCACAGATGATAGTATGGGAAGCCCTGCCCCACCCAAGAAGAATGAAATATTTTGGGAAATATTAAAAAAAAAGGGCAGAATATTATATTTCCCCAAAGGGAGAAATGGAGAAACATGATTTAGAGGCAGAAAGCAGCACCCAAGTCTTTCTTAATAGCCCACAGCAGATGCCAGCACTTAAGAGATAAAAAGCTTATTGAAAGAGGAAGACAAGTATCTAGATAGCTCTATTCATAAGCAAAGCAAATACTGCAGGCAGAAATCCATTCAAGACAGGATATTTTGAAACTCCTTGCAGCAAAGGTTGACAGCTAACAAAGGCAGAATGGTAGGATTAGAAAGTAGCCCCTCACCCAAGATCCAACACAAGACGAAAGCCATTAGCCACAATAGGAATTGCCCAAAACCCTTTCAGAACACAAGCCCCTTCCTTACACTACCCCCAGAACAGTTATAAAAAAAGTCACAGAAACCTATAAAGTCTATCCACTCATTCAACCATTTATTCAGCTGACCCAGAACTGCACACTGCTTTTGTGGTTCTGTTCAATAAACTTTCTTTCCAATCAGCCTCCATGTTGTTTCCAGCATCTTTCTCCCAGCTGAACCAGATGGATTTTCCTTCCAACAATAGCAGTGAGTAGACCTGCGAGCTGACTCAAAAATGTACTTGAATCTGGCTTGTGACAGTACAGAAGTACTCTTGCTCTCTGAAGCTTTAGAAAGTAGGAGTACATGGAAAATGAAACCCATTATTTAGAGAAGTGATAGATTCTCCTCAGTGGCAGTCTTCAAGCACAGTCTAGACCAGGGCTGTCAAACTCCCGCCCCACGGGCCAGATGCGTCACACACTGGCCACGCCCATGCCCGGTTTAGCAAAGGGGGGGAAAGTCCCGATACGTCACGTGACACCGCCATGACGACGTGAGTTTGACACCCCTGGTCTAGACAGCCTTCTCTTGATAACTTTTTAGCTGGGATTTCTAGCATCAAGCAAGGTGATGGACTACCAAATGCATTTGACCTCTGATACAGCATTGTTAATACACAGATGGAGAAATGTCAGTGCTAGTCAAGTGTCCTTTTTAACTTAAATCAGCTGAATTATCTTTCTGGCAGCTGTTGGAAAAAACCTGAAGAGATCAACCATCAGGAATGAGGGCAGGGAGCGAAGAAAAGGTGGAAAATGTATTCAAACATCTATTCTGTCAAGGACATCTGTAACACAAGGCACCTGAAGTAAGCCTTGCTGTCAAAAGTGTAAGAAGGCCTTTTTGTTTACATTTGTTTGTATTCCATTATTGGTTTTTTCCCTCCGCCTAAATGACTGCCCTCTGAATTTTCTCTTTTACGTGCACTGCAGTTAAATGACTTTTACCTGATAAATATGGAGAACTTGATGACTTGAAAAAAAAATCCTTCTGTGTCAATTTGGCAGTTCATATTCATGCTGAGATTGTATCTAATTTTGAAAATCTTCACACTTGTGCCCTGCCATCATGTGTAATCTTTTATGCATGGCTACTTCCGCTACTGCTGCTGAGGCAGTTGCTATGCAACAGATGAACCTGCACCATAGGGCCCTGACATTAGTAAAAGCAAATTGACCACGGGAGCACTAATCTAGCATGAAAAGCAGTTGGTGCCATATATTTCCTTGAGAAGGATTTCCTAATCAACAAGCAAAACCTACCTTCAAACGTGAGCTGAATTACCTGGGCTTGGAGTTCCCTCATTCACACCTTCTTTGCTGCATCACATTACTATCAAGGGCTAAAGCTTTGGGGCCAAAAAGATAAGTAGAAGCTTGTGGTACTTGCTGGGCATTATCTGTTAATTCCATGTGCTCCTCTCATATAGTGACTGAAAATAGCTTCTTTTTTCATCCTTAGGAATTTGAGCACCTTTCTGCTATTAGGGATCCTCTTCTTTTCCAGCCCATTCACCTGTTGAGAAACTGCTGCACTTTTATGAGGATCACATCTGGTGCATATGGAATATTGCCTCTGCTTATCAGCTTCAATAACTGCCCTGTTATGAGTAGGAGTTATAGAGATATACCAGATTGTTTTCTGGAAAGGCTGGGGGTGGGGGTGGGGTAGGGTTTGTTGAAGATCTTTGCTAAGCCATAAAAGAGCATCATTTAGCATCAAGCAAATTACCCTGGGCAACGTTTTCCAAGTTGATTGTTGAGTTGTAAAGGCTCGCTCTCTCCAGTCTCAGATTTGGGGCATTTGATTATGGGGAAGAGTTCCATGTACCATTTACATCCCACACCTTTTGGACTATTAAAGTCAAGCCACACTATTTTTAATTGTCTTATAGTAATTTGGGAGTCTTATAGTAATTTGGGAGCTCAGCTGACAATATGTGTCTTTTGGTCAAAGGAAGGATTTGCATATTGCAATATGCATATTGGCAATTTGAAGTCATACAGAGTTTTTATTTTATTTATAATGCCTTGGTAAGGCCACACTTGGAATACTGCATCCAGTTTTGGTCACCACAATGTAAAAAAATGTTGAGACTCTAGAAAGAGTGCAGAGAAGAGCAACAAAGATGATTAGGGGACTGGAGGCTAAAACATATAAAGAATGGTTGCTGGGATTGGGTATGTCTAGTTTAATGAAAAGAAGGACTAAGGGTGACATGATAGCAGTGTTCTGATATCTCAGGGGTTGCCACAAAGAAGAGGGAGTCAAGCTATTCTCCAAAGTACCTGAGGGCAGGACAAGAAGCAATGGATGGAAATTAATCAAGGAGAGAAGCAACCTAGAACTAAGAAGAAACTTTATTCTATTCTATTCTATTCTATTCTAGTCTAGTCTAGTCTAGTCTAGTCTAGTCTAGTCTAGTCTAGTCTAACCTAACCTAACCTAACCTAACCTAACCTAATCTTCCCCAGTTCTTCAACAGTTTCCTTAAGCAGTTTACAAGGAAGGGAAAAAAAACCTAAAACATATTAAATAAACTTAATATGTTTCTGGTCTATCTTTTATGATAACATGTTACCAGAATGATATAGGATAATATGGGATTCCAGTTAATGTGTAACAAAGGCAGAAGGAAGGAACTTGAACTGGAAATGAGCACAATGGATGATATAAATTTTACCTGCACACTATAGTGCAATTGAGGCAAAATTGTTTGAAAATTCGGCTTTTGGAAAATAACTGTTTTTCAAAAGCAAAGATTTGCAGGGTGGCCCCAACAGGCAGGTGCTTAGAAATCAGTCGGTATGAAGATGGCAATTGTGTGCAGCACTCAGGAGTTAGGAAAACTCATTTAGATTTTAAAGCATACATTTTTGTTCAACTCTGGATCATTTGAATATTTGTAACTTGCCTTCATTTCAGTGAAGGCTGTTACAGAAAGTGCAACAAGTGCTCTACTGTTCATTCCATTCTTTGTAACTTCTTACTTACGTGCCATCAATATGCCCATTTATTAAAAATTGCTCTATAGACATTTTTCTTGGTACTCATGTTATCATGGGAATGTGGCAGAAGGATGAAAGCATATTTATTTGATTTATGCCCTGCCTTTCATTAAAATGCCGCATAGTGCTCTCTTCTGCTATATTTCCTCACTGCAAGCTTGAATGGTAGATTGGGTTGAGAAAAAGAGTAGCTTCAAGTCATTCAGCCATTTCTATGGCTATTCTGAAGTTTCCCTACTCCTAGCCCAGGGCTGTCAAACTCCCGGCCCATGGGCCGGATGTGTCACGTGCTGGCCACGCCCACATCCGGTTTAGCGTAGGGGGGGAAAGTCCCGATACGTCACATGACTCTGCCATGACGACGTGAGTTTGACACCCCTATCCTAGCCTAACACATTAACTACCATACCTCTGGCTACCATTCCTGAACTTATCTTTCCCATTCTGAAATAATGTTCTACTTGGACAATAGTGATGGCTGAAGGGAGTGATAGAGGCCATTTCTTTTTTCTAGGCAAAATAAGTTATCACAGACCTCAAAAATACTGAATCAAGATAAATTATATTTTACATGATATGAACTAAGAATATAGAATAACAGAGTTGGAAGGGACCTTGGAGGTCTTCTAGTCCAATCCCCTGTACCATTTCAGACAAATGGTTATCCAATCTCTTAAAAACTTCCAGTGTAGGAGCATTCACAACTTCTGGAGACAAGTTGTTCCACTGATTAATTGTTCTGTCAGGAAATTTCTCCTTAGTTCTAGTTGCTTTTCTCCTTGATTAGTTTCCACCCATTGCTTTTTGTCCTGCCCTCAGGTGCTTTGGAGAATAGCTTGACTCCTTCTTCTTTGTGGCAGCCCCTGAGATATTGGAACACTGCTATCATGTCACCCCAGTCCTTCTTTTCATCAAACTACACATACCCAATTCCAGCAACCATTGTTTATATGTTTTAGCCTCCAGTTCCCTAATCATCTTTGTTGCTCTTCTATATAGACTATAATGCCTAAGAAACTAAAAAGAATGATAAAACCAGAACGATTGGCTTTCCCTACTATTAATTTCAAGCAGTTGTTAGTCATCCTGTTTTCCTAATCAACTGCCATGACTCAGTTTTTGTTGCTGAGGTGTTAACCAATCAAATTTTAGTTATAAAAACCAAATGTAATGATTATGCATCAATTTACGTTTGACTTGCTAAAAGCCGTACTTTTCAGTTATCACTTTTTAAGAATATTTGGCTACTTCTGACACCTTTTTGCCTTTTTCTCAACTGTTGTGGCTTGCCCAAGTCCCGCGCAGCTGCTCATGGATCCAGAAGACCAAGAACCGACCATGGGGTGGCAAGATCAGTCTGTATCTCCGGCACCTGAGTCCGAGACTGAGGAGGACGCAGAGCCAGAGGTCGATAATCAACCAGGGCCTTCTGCACCTCCCCAGCAGGAGTTAAGTGACTCCAGTGAAGAGGAGGAGCTTCTGATTGATGCTAGGGCATGCAGGGCAGCTAGCTGGCAAGAGTGGCTCTGTAGGAGGAGGTCTCCTCACATGTAAACCTGCAGGCAGAGGGGCCACGCCCTAAGACTAGTTAAGGTTGCATCACAGCGGAAACTCTTGCTGGAAACAACGCAAGTATTTTGCCTGGCTGCTGTTTGAACTTTGGAATAACTCCAGTCCGGGCTCTTGGCCAACTCCAGCAAGTGAGGATAATTTATGGACTTAATGACCTGTTTGTAGTTTTGTATTTGGAATCCCGGCCAAAGTGTTCTGTGATTCAACCACAGATTTATCTAAACAGAATGAGAAAGAGAGTATAATGTATGTTCATTTTAAAAATAGCATACTTTCCCCCTTCAGGAAAGCATCCACAGATCATGCATTCAGAATAAAATGCCTATCACTTTTAGAAACTCTTTTTAAAATTGAATAGAATTGAAATCTTCATCATACTTCTTAGTTTGTAAGACTGCTGTGTCATTACAAGTCTGAGACTGAAAGTCAGCTGCATAAGTACATTAAATGTGGAATTAGCAGTTACAATTTTTTAAAAGTATCTGTGATCCTCAATTTATTTTGAGACTGCATTGGCAATGCAGCTGTTTTGTGACTGGGTTCCAGTAAAAATCATATTCCAATTTTTTTTTTTAGGAAATGTGTTATTGTTTCCACTAGTAATTATTTCTGAGTGCATATTGTATGTACAAAATCATTTTCCATAGAAGCCAGCTTGACTTTCGGATTGTTTGTTACAAGCTGCTAAAAGATGCAGTCTTGAAAATCTAATGGTTTGTTTTAGTCAATATGAGTGTTTCTTTAATAGCTTCAGACAGAAAGCCGCTGCTCTGTTGACCTCAGAGAGGGAAAGATAACAGAAAGGTAAGGAAACTGCTTTTATAGGGCTAACATCTGTTAACGAGAGAGTTCAAGCTTTTCACCTCAATGAACCCTGCATGAAGAATAGCACTTAGAAGCTTACATATTCCCTCACCAACAGATGCCAGCCCAGTAAAAGGCATCATTTCACCCCCTCATATCTTCATGTTCCTTTAATTATTTCATAATGAGATTACACTAGAGTCTAAAACAGAAGGCCTGCGTTTCTGAGCTGGAGGAACATTATTGCCTGGTTCTGGAAAACATGAGAAGCAAAAATCAGTCCATTTATTGGAATCCGATGATTACCATGAAATGTTATGGAAGCTTACGAATAAGCTTTCCATTGTATCTTTAGAGTAGACAAGCTTTTGAATTAGAAAAGGAGCCTTTTCAAAAATTTGCATAATTCCCTGTTGTTGTTGTTGTTGTTGTTGTTGTTGTTGTTGTTGTTGTTGTTAATTACTTGTCCTCCCTTGTGTCCAAGATTAATGAACCAGGATTCTACACTTTTCTAAAACTCCCATCATATTTCTTCAGTATCCTAACTCAATAATTGCAGCTTGGAAAGTCTTAAATCCACTTAGTGACTTCCCCCCCCCCTTTCTAATGGTTGCCAGGCAGGCAACAAAAAACTGTAGAAAGGTTTGTCTCTATAGACCACAATAGTTTAGATACAGTTACATCTAAGCATATTGAAGTACTGAAGAATTGTAGAGAATGTTATGGATCTTTGTGACTTTGTGACTCAAAAGCACCAGAAAGGCAGACATTCAAATGAAAATAATTAAGCATTGTCTGCCTTAATCTCTGCTCTCCTCCAGCATATTCTTAACATGCAAAACAAAACAAACAAAATTACTTTCATTTACTGCATCCAATGAATTGCTTCTGTAGCACCACTGCTATCTATTTCTTAGATCCTGCTAAAACCAAAATGGTCGGGGTGACTGACTATTCAGCACGCAATATTTGGGATTTAGCAGTACAACACTCATTAACTGTAACCGAGATTCAGACGGCTTAATCTCCGCTCTGAATATTTAACCCTGGTTATCTATCTTTTTCAGTCAGTATAAACTCCCTTGATCAGTGAGATAAATAACAACAAAAACTCTTTGACTTTTAAAGTCAAGTTTATTTTAATGTATGTATTTTAATGCGTTTGGGACCTTTGAATATTTCATTTATATCCTCCCACTGCATTTATGCTTTAATCTACTGCATGAGAACAGTGTAAATTCAGTAGTGATAAAATGTATTGGTCCCTTCAGTGCACCTGTGGAATAACATTTATTAATGTGTTCCATGGTTTGGGTATTTTAAGAATAAAACATCTTCCTGCACACTATCAGCTAAACACATCAAGATTTGATCTAACTTTTTCTGATGTGCTTTTTATTTTACTTTCATAGAATTTCTTTACATTTTAGAATCCTATCTCCTGAGTTTACTATCTTTCTTATGATATGTGTGTAAACAAGACATACAATTCTAAAGATTTCCAAAATGCACTTTCAAAAGAACATATTTGTAAAATTCTTCATAGCATCACCTGGCTAAATTAAAAAAAAAAATCTACATTCCCGTATGAGAATAGAATTCAGCAAACAGAACAGAATGGGTTTTCCCTGACATCCTGTTTCCTCCACTGGGCATTATTGCACAAGGAGGCCCCTGAAAGCCTTAGAGCTTTGAGAGGACAATTTCTTCAGTTGGTTTCATGGAAAACAGATATACTTAGAAATTTTTTAAGATTTAGATTTTTGCCTCCATTACAACCTCTCCTCATAAGATGGAAAGTCCCATCAACAGTGTTGGCAAAGCATGGTCTCAAAGTGGAGACATTTTGATATTTGATGTATTTATGAAATATATAATGATCATGAATGGAAATGATTAGCATTCTTACCAACATCACCCTACCTCAGCTCCTCCATGAGAGATGTCCTGAGGATTATGCCTTCCTTGAGCCAATATACTGTATGAACTTCTAGGCAGAGGGGAAAGAATGGGTAACACACATAATTGCATCATTTGTACATTGATGTAGTAACACAGATCACCATTTTGACATCATTGTAATTTCTGCCAGAGATGTATGTACATGTGTTGTGAATTAATTACTAAACTGCATTTGCCTATGGAAAGAGAAGGGATTGTAATGTTGGGATGTGCTTGTTGCTTACTTTCTGTGAGGAAGATCTTCATTCCTGATGTAAATTCTCATGTTGAAAATATTTGTTATGACCATTATGGCTTCTTCTCTTCTAAGTGGTATTCTATAAGAAATATGCTGCAAATAATAGTAACTGTGAGAGGGATCTTGGAGTCCTAGTGGACAATCATTTAAATACGAGGCAGCAGTGTGCTGCAGCTGCCAAAAAAAATCAACGCAGTTCTAGGCTGCATTAACAGAGGGATAGAATCAAGATGACATGAAGTGTTAATACCATTTTATAATGCCTTGGTAAGGCCACAGTTGGAATACTGCATCCAGTTTTGGTCACCATGATGTAAAAAAGATTTTGAGACTCTAGAAAGAGTGCAGAGAAGAGCAACAAAAATGATTAGGGGACTGGAGGCTAAAACATATAAAGAACGGTTGCTGGAATTGGGTATGTCTAGTTTAATGAAAAGAAGGACTAGGGGTGGCATGATAGCAGTGTTCCGATATCTCAGGGATTGCCACAAAGAAGAGGGAGTCAAGCTATTCTCCAAAGCACCTGAGGGCAGGACAAGAAGCAATAGATGGAAACTAATCAAGGAGAAAAGCAACCTAGAACTAAGAAGAAATTTCCTGACAGAACAATTGAATGGAACAACTTGTCTCCAGAAGTTGTGAATGCTCCAACACTACAAGTTTTTAAGAAGAGATTGGACAGCTATTTGTCTGAAATGGTATAGGGTTTCCTGCCTAAACAGCAGGTTGGACTAGAAGACCTCCAAGGTCCCTTCCAACTGTGTTATTCTATTTTATTCTAAATGGATTGGCAAATGAAAGAGAAGCAAGGTCATTGGGACATCAATTGTTAACAAGCGTAAGTGAAAATTTAAAATTGTCTAGTACACCAATGGGTCAAGGTTGCTACAAGTAATTTAATTTCATTGAATTAAACAGGATTCAGATATAATCAATCATGTTGAAAATACAATATCTAAAACGTTGCATGTACATACATATTCTTCTATACCTTCCTTTGCCTGCAAATGTCCAACAGTGTCTGCACAAGTGTTTTCTTCAGGGTCCCAACTGAGTTACCAAACTGCTGTTCTCTGTATGATAACAACCCAAAGTGCTGACAACACGCTACCTGTCAACAGGCAAATGAAGGCCTACCATCTATTCTAGTATAAATTGTCTCCATTTCTCTCAACTTGAGAATCGATTTTAAAGACTCTGTAACCTGAGCCAAATGAGGCAATATTATTATTTTAACTGGAACTTTACTGCCACAAGGGAAAACAAACATTGAAAGAAATGAACTAAGAAAATATATTTATATAATTCTTGGTTGTCTGAATGTCTGCAAATGACCTGACTTGCTCTTACAGCAAACACCAATGTAGTTCAACTGTTATGTACTAACTGTCAGTACATGGTTTCACCCAGGTCCAGCGTTTGAGCGGGAGAATGCTCAAACGCTATTGGCTGTTCTGTCTGACAGCTCCCTATAAAAGGGCAAGCTGTCAGACTACTGTTGCTGGTTGCCTTGAGCTGTTCTAATAAAGAGCTGTCTGAAGTCTGTCTCCTGTGATCATTCCCACTACTTAACAGTGGCGACGAAGGTTTGGGACCAAGAGAACAAAGACGACCCTCTCAGGCACCGCAACCAGCCAGGCAGTCCCACCGGGTTCTGCCTACTCTACGGGAATGTCTGCTTTCCACCCGCCTGCGCCGTTCGACCCTGCCAAGGAGAAGTGGGACTCATACATGCGGTGTTTCGAGTGCTTCCATGAGGCAAATGACTTGTTGGGTCTGACGGATAATAGAAAAAGAGCGTTGTTCCTAAGTCACTGCGGCCCCGAGGTATTTGACACCGTGGAGTTGCTGTCAGACCCAAACCCGGTACACACCATACCATGGCACGTCCTTCAGGCTACCCTGAAGACACACTACGCGCCCACCCCGTCCAAGGTTGTTCGGCGCTACGAGTTCCGGCAGCGGATGCAGCAGGAGGGCGAGACGATAAATCAGTACATCGCTGCCCTCCATAAGGCTTCCGGCCACTGCGAATTCCGCGACCTGGACGACATCCTGCTGGACCAACTCATTTGTGGTGTGCAGGACATCTGCCTGAAGCGCCGGCTCCTGGCTAAGCCCAACCTCACCCTGGCTGCCGCGCTGGATGAAGCCAGGGTTGAAGAATCTTCGACCAAGGCCATGGAGTCCCTGCACCATTTTGCCGCCGCCAAGGAGTCTCAGCCTCCTTCATCCGTGCACAGGGGCACACTCGACGAGCCAGACAGCAGCGACAACGACGTCTGCCGCACTGACCACAGGCACCCGCCTGTTGCTAAAGACTCTCAAGCTGTCTGTGCCAGCTGTGGGGGGCAGCATCCGAGGGCATTATGCCGATTCCGGGACATTGTATGCCAGTGATGCGAGAAGAGGGGGCATTTGGTGCGAGTTTGCCGCACCATTTTTCCTGCCAAAGACGTGCATGCGCAGGACTCTGCTCGCAGCGAGCTGTCAAATCACTACTGGTGCGAAAATCGAAGACCACACAACAAAGCCTCCATGCAGCAACCCGACACCAACCAAACGCGGGTTGCCAGGGCCAGCTGCCCAAGCAAGAAAAAGCTGACAGTTACTGTCTCCATTGACGGCGCACCTATCTCTATGGAGATTGACACCGGCTCGACAGTCTCAATCGTGGCCTGGCAGATGCTGAAATTCACCCTTCCGAGTCTCCGGTCTACCCGCCTGCAGAAATCGTCCATCCGCCTGTCTGACTACCAGGGGAACTGGATCCCTGTCAACAGTTCAAGGCCAGTTCCAGGTCAAATTTAACAAGTTCGAGGGATCTCTCCAGCTCACCGTGGTCAATGGCAGCTTCCCTAGCCTCCTGGGCCTAGACTGGTTCGACATGCTCGGCCTGGGGGTGACCGGCATCAACGCCATCAGGACCGCAGAATTCAACGACCTGTTTGATGAGTTCCAGGACGTCTTTAGTGAAGGGTTGGGCAAGTATGTGGGGACGCCTATTTCATTTAACCTCGACCCCACCGTAGCCCCCATACGTCTTAAGCCCAGGCGGGTGCCCCTCCCTTTAAGGGAAAAAATTGACAAAGAGCTCGACAAGCTCATTCGTCAGGGAGTGTTGGAACCGGTTGACCACGCTAGGTGGGAGACCCCCATAGTGACCCCAATTAAGAGCGATGGCAGCATTAGAATATGCGCGGATTATAAGTGCACTGTAAACAAGGCTTTGCAGCAGAGTGCCTATCCGGTGCCGATAGTGCACCATCTGCTACACTCCCTGGGACCAGGCCGCCTGTTTGCAAAATTGGATCTTGCACAGGCATACCAGCAGCTCCCTGTAGATGGCGCCACCGCTGAGGCACAGACCATTGTGACTCACAGGGGAGCTTTTAAATGTCACAGGCGGCAGTTTGGGGTTAGCGTGGCTCCGGGGTTGTTCCAGAGTGTAATGGAACGTCTGTTGCAGAACTTCCCCAGGGTCATGCCCTATTTTGATGACGTCCTTATCTCTGCCTGTGACCAGGACCAGCTCCGCTGTCGAGTCAGAATGGTCCTGTCAAAACTGCGAGCTGCAGGGCTTAAGGCCAAGGGAAGGAAAGGCTTGTTGGGGGTGTCTGAAGTCGAGTTCTTGGGGTACCGAAGAGACGCCGATGGCATCCACCCCACGGAAAGCAAGCTCAGGGCCATCCATGAGGCCCCAGCCCCACAAAACCAAGCCAAGCTCCAAGCCGTCCTTGGGCTCCTCAATTTTTACAGTCTGTTCCTGAAAAACAAAGCCACCATAGCGGAATCACTCCACAGACTGCTAGCCAAGAACACTCCTTGGGTGTGGGGCCCCAAGGAAGCTGCAGCCTTCAAAGCTGTCAAAAAGCTATTGACCAGTGACAGTTTCCTCATTCAGTATAACACGACCCTGCCATTGGTTTTAGTGTGTGACGCTTCTCCAGTGGGCGTCGGTGCCATCCTTAGCCACAGACTCCCGGTGGCATACTACTCGAGGACTCTGTCCAGTGCAGAGAGGAATTATAGCCAACTGGACAGGGAGGCATTGGCCGCCGTGGCAGGAGTGAAAAAATTTCACAAATATCTGTTTGGGAGGGATTTTGACTTGGTTACGGACCACAAGCCTCTTTTGGGGTTGCTCGCTGGAGACCATCCCACTCCGGCTGCCCTGTCTCCCTGTTTCGCCTGATGGGCCATTTTTCTCTCGGCCTATTCTTATCGCCTGGCACATCGGCCAGGAAAGGACATGGGCAACGTAGATGCTTTGAGCAGGTGCCCGTTGCCCAATTTGCTCACTGACATTGCCCCGGATGCTCCGGTCCTCCTAATTGACTTGGTGGACTCTGGGTTGGTCACCTCGGCCGAGGTGGCTAAGCACACGGCCAAAGACCCCTCACTCAAAACTGTGTTGAACTGGGTGTGGAGGGGATGGCTGAAGGACCCGGTCAGATCTGACCTTAAACCATATGTACAAAGGCAGCACAAACTATTTGAACAAGGGGGCTGCCTCCTTTGGGGTGATCGTGTGGTCATACCAACCTGCCTGCGAGCAGGAATTCTCTGGACATTACACGAAGGCCATTCGGGGATTGTCCGGATGAAAGCCTTAGCTAGGGGGTAGGTTTGGTGGCCGAATATGGACACGGAGATCCAAAATTGAGTTGGGTTATGCAAACCTTGCCAAGAGTCCTGGCCAGCTCCACCCAAGGCCCCAGTCCACAATTGGGAACAACCTAAAGCCCCCTGGTCCCAGCTGCATGCCGACTTTGCCAGCCCTTGCCACGGGCAAATGTTTCTAATTATTGTAGATGCCTACTCGAAGTGGCTCAAGTTTTTCCTTATGGGCTCGACCACTGCTGAGGCTGTAATTAAAGTCCTCAGGCATTTCTTCATCACCCATGGAATATCGGACATCCTAGTAACAGACAATGGGCCCCAATTTACGGCCACAAACTTCAAGGGGTACCTGGAAGAATTGGGGATCCGCCATGCCCTGTCCTCACTGTTTCATCCAGCGACAAATGGTCTGGTTGAACGCTTCGTGCGATCAGCTAAAGAAGCACTGGGTAGGCTAGGTCCCGGGGACTGGCAGACCAGGATTGATAAATTCCTTTTAACCCAGCACATTACCCCGAGTGCCACCACAGGCCGCAGCCCAGCTGAGCTCCTCATGGGTCGCAGGCTCGAATCCATACTAGACCGCCTGCACCCAAATTACACTCATAAAGAAAAAGCCGATCCCGACCAAACAACCAGGTCCTTCTCCACAGAGCACACAGTATTTGCCCGCAACTATGCCGAGGGATCCCTATGACCTGGGGTCATTGAAAAAACATTAGGTCCAATGTCATATGAGATCTGGCTTCAAGACGGCTGGCTCTGGAAAAGGCATATTGACCAATTACGCAAGCAGGTAAAAGGGGAATTAAACAACCTGCAAACTGTAAACAAATATGTTCCTCCCCTAGCTGACTCAAGCCCGTGGGTGACGGAAGACCTACCCAAAGAAGCTGGAGTCCAGCGGCGTCCTCATATCGAACCGGTTCCTTTGGCCATGGAGGCCACGCCCGATAAGTTCCAGGAGTTTCCATGCTCAGACCCAGGAGAAACAGCAGACCTGTCCGCACAGGCCGCTGCCTCACCAACAACTGAGCTGTGCAGGTCAGGGAGGGTTCCCAGATGCCCCGCCTACCTGCGTGACTACGTTTGCCGTATGGAATGTTCCATCTAGGAGGGGAGGGGTGTTATGTACTAACTGTCAGTACATGGTTTCACCCAGGTCCAGCGTTTGAGTGGGAGAATGCTCAAATGCTATTGGCTGTTCTGTCTGACAGCTCCCTATAAAAGGGCAAGCTGTCAGACTACTGTTGCTGGTTGCCTTGAGCTGTTATCTAATAAAGAGCTGTCTGAAGTCTGTCTCCTGTGATCATTCCCACTACTTAACATCAACCAATAACTATAATGGTTGCATTAATAGGACACATAGAATCACAAATTAGTCAATCACATATTGGTAATCATATTTTTAACCTAAAATGTTATGTGAGCCCAGTATTTGTAGCTTATGATTTCTTAAACTTTGAAGATTAATACATTGAGTAAACAGTATGTAAGATGATTGTATGCATATCACGTGAACACAAAAATAATTAGGTCAAAAGTGATTAGAGGTTTTCTATAGCCAGTGATATTTGTATAAAAGTATAATCTTCTTCAGGTAAACTTCTACTGAGTTCATAGATAGATCCATAAAGTGTTCTTGGGATCAATGCAGATACTGTTTGCCACTCAAGTCTTCTAGAACAATGTTTCTCAACCTTGGAAACTTGAAGATGTGTGCACTTCAACTCCCAGAATTCCCCAGCCAGCATGCTGTCCACATATCTTCAAGTTGCAAGGTTGAGAAACACTGTTCTAGACAGTTTTCAATCCCTCAGTTCCTTTCTTCTTTAGCAACTTCTTATGAATGGAGCTCCACTTATGATTTACTTCAATCTCAGACATTGTTCTTAAATCATTTGTTTCATTTTCATCAACTTGATGCATGTTGATTGGGTAGAGGTGAGTTTTCTTAAAGGGTGGCTCGATGGAGTGGAGTGGAGTGGAGTGGAGTGGAGTGGAGTGGAGTGGAGGGGAGGAGTGGAGTAGAGTAGAGTAGAGTAGAGTAGAGTAGAGTAGAGTAGAGTAGAGTAGAGTAGAGTAGAGTAAAATAGTGTCAAACCCTGATGTCCGGGGTTTGCCACGACAGGGCGGGACGGAGCGGCACTGGTAAAGGGGGGTGTCGGGACCGAAGCGACGGAGCAACAGACCACCGGTGATAGGGGGTGTAGGGAAGGCTGCAGAGGTGACAGAGGCAGCGACGGGGCCCAGCTGCGAAGCGGGGAGGCGTGGTGATGCGAGGAAAACCGCCAGCAGAGATCAGAAGCTCCAAGCGACGACCAGCTGTTCCGGCCTGACAATCAGCTGTTCCGGGGCAAGGAATGGCCGGGCGGAGCCCTGCCGGCTAGGCTAACACATGACTGGCGACGGGGCGAGGCCAGTCAGGGGAAAGAGGGCGTGGCTCACCTTGATAAAGCATGCTGGGAGGCAGAAGCTCCCAGCGCTGACTTTGCATCTTTACAGACTGCTGTTTTGCTGCTGCTAGAATTGTGTGCCAGAGTCCGGCTGAATATAGCCAGTTAGCCTACAAGCGTGTGGCATTTTCATACTGGTTTAGGTCCGGAGCTCAGACCTCTGAGAAATGAATAGAATAGAATAGAATAGAATAGAATAGAATAGAATAGAATAGAATAGAATAGAATAGAATAGAATAGAATAGAATAGAATAGAATAGAATAGAATAGAATAGAATAGAGCTGGAAGGGACCTTGGAGGTCTTCTAGTCCAGCTCCCTGCTCAAGCAGGAGTACCTATACCATATTTGGTTTATAAATACACCAATTATAAATGCATGCAAAATATAGGTAACTGACAAGAGACCCACATATTTCAGTTATGCCTATTTTAATTATAGCAGATCCCAGGTTGAATTAAAATTTTCTAAACATTTAACATATTTATTTGGGAATATAGAATTCCGATTTAAATCTCCTTTTGTCAGAGCTGAATTTTACTAGTACTGTAATAGCATTTTTCCTATTAACTGCCTCGACTGAAAATGCCAGGCAGAAAAATAGCAAGCGTGCTTTTTATAGGATTATACCAACCTTTTGCACCCAATCCAATACAGACAAAAACATGAACTAGCTAACTAAATATTATCCCGGAAAGCAAATTAAATTAAATCATCTACTATTAGACTTAATCTAAAAATGTCCAACTGCTATGGGTGATCTGCATTCACATACAAACAACTCTCATAAAACACTATATATATTTAAGTTGATAGAACAGACAGCCTACTCTGTGTTAAATTTAATGTACTGATTTAACTACTTGCTAAACATTTGAGAGTATTGCCTAATTAATTTTGTTTGGTTATTTTACTTTTGTTTCTATTGGCAAGTTCTAGTATGAAATACTAATACTGAACACAGATATCTTTAATGGAACATCCTATTAACTATGTCCATTAATACAGACACCTAAGAATAGGTAGGTAGGAACAATGTTCAGAAATGCAATTTTAATTTAATTACATTTGTATATAAATGTAAGATGTTTCTCCCATTTCAGTAAATGATTAATCATGATTTTCTGACACCCATTTAAAATGTTTCTTACTAAAAGATAACCCTAGATCCCAATGGGCCAAAGGCAGTTTCTTCCTATGAACTTCCTTCCTTTCGAATGGGTAATTGATGGCCCAAGTCACTTCTCTAGAATAGAGTGAGCATTCTTCTCTAGAAAAATCAGATTATTAGATAGATTGAGATTCAAATTGCTAGTTCCAGAATTCCTTAAAGCGATAGATCTTAGACTTATATACCACCCCATAGTGATTTACAGCACTCTCTGAGCAGTTTACAATGTCAGCATATTGCCCCCAATAGTCTGGGTCCTCGTTTTACTGACCTTGGAAGGATGGAAGACTGAGTCAACCTTGAGCCCTGTCAGGATCAAACTCCAGGCTGTGGAGCAAAGCTTGCCTGAATTACTGCATTCTAAACACTGAACCACAAGGGCTCATGAATGAAGGAGGGGCAACTAATGGGAATCAAAACAAGAAGAGATGATGACAAGTAAAAATTATAAGTTCTGGGGCAACTATCATCTGTCTATTGATAAATTTAAGGAGGGAAAGCCAAAGTTGAAGAGCAAAATGATTATTGAGTATCAAATCTTACTTCTACCACATGCCATGTACAAAAACAAGTTGACACCCATGTGTGAAAGAGTGACCTCATCTGACATCTTTATCTGATGAAGATATCTTAACATGAAGTTCCAATGAGTGATCATGATTTAGTTTCCCACTTTAGCAGACATATACAAAGAATAATAGATCAAAGTCAGAGAAAAGCTTAGCTCACATCTCTTCCTTCCGCATCTTATATTCAGATTCTTTATCACCTGCATGTTGAAAACAGAATGAATAATGATGGTGGTGGAGAGAGTGTGCTAAAACTCAGAAAGTCTGAGCTATTATGTACGAAGCTAATACATTCAGTAATCAAGCCCCCTCCCTTTTTTTCAGAAGAGCCACATTATATCTGCATGTTATAGTAGTTATAAAAATGAGTATTTTGGTATAAGCCCCACATGCAGATCAAACTGACAGGCTCCTTGGGGAATAAACCCCCATCATCTTCTGAATGCAAGACAAGCATAAAACTAGTGCAGCAGCAGGAGGAAAAATATCAGCTTGAAAATAATTAAACAGCAAGTCAACCACCCATAATGATATTCAGCAGTGCACATTAGGGACAGTTTGCTGGGAATGCACAAGAGCACTCCAGTTGTTTAATTAACATTGAAACGGCAGTTCCACAAGAACTAAAAATCCTGTTAATTTATGTGTCTGTTAATGATGCTCATTTAAATACTGTCAACTTTTCTTGGGTTTAATATTCATGATTTCTAGTCATTAAAACACCAAGGCTCAGTTTGAGGATTCATCACAGAACAAATTGTTGGATAAGGCTGAGAAGATGACTGTATTTTAAAGTTAGGGTGCTACCCTTAAGTATAAAGCACTTTGTTGCACTTCAGCTTAACAAGGTCCCAAGGACTGACTATGAAGAATCTCATTTTGGGAATACAATAAAATAATAAGGGGGCTTTAAAATAGTGTCTCAATTTACTACATTAAAAATACTTCCATAACAAGAGTTATCTTTCCAATATAGAATGCTTTTGCTCCATGTAAATATGTAGTAAGAGTTTATATGCAAATTTTGTTAGAATATATGACTAGTGAATTGTGTCTAATAGTATTTTTGTAACTAGAAAAGGGCTGTCCCTTTTAAAGGAGAGTGAAATTCTCTGCTCATGAAATAGGGAAGTGATATTTGCTTATACCTCTTTATATCTGTCCCAGTTGTGCAACACTGGAAGCTGCCATGGAAAGAAAAATAATTACGCACCCAAACTTTCTATAATATATATTGAAATGAATTTGAATTTTTAAAAGTTGTTATTTTTCTGATCTACAGTATGCTAATACTCCTAACGTTAGAATCATAAGCATGTCTATATTTTTTAAAAGAATAGCGTTTGCAGAAAAATGTCAACCAATCTGTGTTCATTTTCAGCCAGCATTCTTTGGGTCTATCTGAAGGTCCCACCTCATGCGTCAAAAACCTTACACAAGTTTTTTTTTTTTTAAGTCTCATCATCTCTCCTCCATAAAAGTAAAATAAAAAACTTGCTTATATATCCCTCTCTTCCAAACTCCATGATCCATGCATCTATTTCCATTTGTCTAACTTTTTAGAAATCATTTTTTGAATGTATAGTAGTGAGGGGAAATTGATGTTGCATAAACAATGCTCTAGATCGGGGGCTGTACAGTACAGCCTTGGCAACTTGTGGACTTCAGCTCCTAGAATTTCCCAGCCAGCATTCTAAAGGAAACTAAAGAATTTCACTGTAGATGAGAAACTTGCATGAAAAATTAGGGCTTTGCAGGTTCAAAGATGGGGCAAACAAAGAGCATCTGTTTTTAACTCCTTAAAACAGCTGAATCTTCCCCCAACTGTTTTTTTCAGCTTCAGCATAATTTCAGGAAAGAACATGTTTGGATTAAGGAACTGTGGACAGATGAACCCAGTGCATCTCAGAAGGACATTTTTGCATTGAATGTGAAGTGCTACAGAGCCCTATTAAGAATAATTTAGGACTACTAATGCTTTTTTTTTTTTTTGGCCTGTGCTTTGTGTACATTCGAAAGTGCTATATTTGCATGTAGGAACTTAAATAACTAAAAGAAAGAACCCTGAAAGAGGGAAAAGAAAAGAATGATGATGATAAGGCACTTACATTAAAATAATAAAAACAATCAGCATTAAGCTAAGCTACGAAGAAATATATTTTAAGAAACAGTTTCAGGAATTGCATATATTTATTTTAGCTGAATAGAGTTCAAAAGCATTCTAGTACATAGAGTTTGAAAGTTCTTCTGAACCCATTTCTAAAAGTATGCCATTGCAGAATAAAGATAATATATCCCACATTCTATCAGTAGAACTGATATGTTCTTTTTTCTATTCATAATTTATATTTCATCTTGCTGGCAAAATAGCTCCAGGAGTTATGTGTAGTTCTTTAACTCTGGGTGGTAAGTTGATCCAAGGGTTAATTATTACTCTAAGGTCACCCGGTGAGTTTCATATCTAAATGAGTTTCCAAATCTAGATTTTTTTTTTTTAAGGGCGAGATCTACCTTAGCATTACTTTCATTTCTGAGGCACCATGCTGGTCCTTTTTCCAACTGCTATTGCTGTTCAGTTGACACACCTTAACTAATGCAGTGTGGTAATTGCTATCTTTACAACACAATTTAGTCTTACTCACACCAGTACATAGTATCTAATTTCAGGAGATGTGGGTGAAATTGGAAATGATAGCTATGTTTTATCATATGTACTAATAGCATTTGCTCATGCTGCAAGCCACCTGTGGCATAACAAATGTGGCAGATGCCAGGAGCCACACTGCCATATCAGATCGCAATTTCACAAAACCTAGTCACTGCACAGTTGCACAGTTGTTCAATAAAGCAGGTTTTAAAAAAATGAAAAGTTAGGTTATTTATAGGTGTTCAGTTGTGTAGGTGTGTGATGGAAAAATGACTTTTTAAACCATGGGTTTCACAACTGTTAATTCTTTTCCCTTGCCTTTAATTAACATTTATAAATACGAGTCAGATATATTGGAGCATGCATAGCTTGGTAGCATAGGAATACTGTAATCTCCCCAAAGTCCACAATAAAATAGTTGGGAAAGAAGAATGAATATCGAGTGAGTTGTCCTGCAGCGAGTTGGCCATTGCAAGTTGGCTATGGTCAGTTGTCCAATTCCAGAATGCAGAAGCCCACGTGCTGACAAGTGAAAATTATTATAGCCTATTATGGTGCAATGGTGGAGCAATACCTCTAGATTTCAAACTGTTGTTTTTGACTTTTCAGGTCTCAAATGGCTTGGCTTGCAGGTACTTGCAGGATCACCTTCTCCACACAGAACCAAATTATTCAATGTAGGTTTCAGGGGTGGGTTCTAACTTACCTCGCTGCCGGTTCGCTTCCTCCCGTGCCACGTGGCTGCGCCTCATGGGCACGTGCATGCTTTGCGTGCATGCGCATGCGCATGCACAGTGTCAAAAAATTAAAAAAAAATTTAAAAAGCCAAAAACAGGATGGTGACGCATGTGCAGTGCCGGAAACTCGGCTTCTGCGCATGCGCAGAAGAAAAATTATTTTTAAAAATTCCCCCCAAAAAAGATGGCAGCGTCCACGGACCAGCACCGACCGAACTGGCTCCGTGATGTCACCATGACATCACCAGCGGGTTGCTACCGGTTCAGGCGAAGCGGTCTGAACCGGGAGGAACCCACCTCTAGTAGGTTTCACTATCTAAGAAGTAGGGCCACAATGATAGCCTCAACATATGGAACAGCTTTCCTTCAGGAGTTAGGTAAGTGAATACCTTGGTTTTATTCAAAATTCTATACATAAAACAGGGGTAGGTAATATTTGAAGAATTGGGGACCACAATTAAGTTTTACAACCTTCATGAACATTGCAAGGGTATGATTGATGATGCCATGATTTCAGTGGAAGAGGCACAGCTGAATATTTTCAGCTCTTTGTGATAGCGCAGGGCAAACTGGCGGCCCACGGGCTGGATGCGTCACACGTAGGCCATGCTCACCCCAGCTCCGTGAAGGGGAAAAACATCGTGAAATGTCAGGTGACGCCACAAGTTTGACACCCATGTGATAGTGTGAGAGGTTGGTTTGATGTTGTCATTTTTTCAGGTGGGAACAGAAACAGGAGGACTCTGGGAGGCAAACTGCTGCCAACTTATTCTCCCAGTACAATTTAAAATCATAGCTTCCAAATTCAACTATTTTGCTACTGTATTTTTACCACATAGTTGGAAGTGCTGGGGTCAATAGGATGCTAGGAGAAGTGCAATGCATGAACTGTCTGACCTTGGTTTTAAATTTTATATCATAATTCTACCAACTATTTTCCAACAATTGAATATTTGTTTTTCTTAAGAAACAGGAAGCTGGCAATGATTGTTCCAACAATAGTCAGAATTCCTGAATAACATAGTGAAGAAAGGAGCTCCACGCAGAAATTGCAAAGTTTTATTAATACCTATCACCTACAGCCCACACCTCAATTAAATCAAAATGTATAATTAAATCACTAAACTTGTATTGGTGATCTTCTATGAAATCTTGTGTGTAAACACTGAAATATCACTAGATGTCAAGCAATTTTGAGGGAAGAGCCCAAGCAATTTTGTGGAATTATTTCACCAGAAACCATGCTGATACTTTCTAAGCCAACACTGAATGTGACCTTATCCTCAAAAACATCCACATACCCAGTAAATATCTATTGTTTCCTCAAGGGGCAAGGAAGAAATTAAAGACATCCCCAAATAATAGAAATTAATATTGATAGAGATTTAGTATAACCATCTATCTAAAAGATTTTATTGGAACAAAGCCTTGAATATCTACAGGGAAATGTTAAACACTCCCATAGATTACTGTGTTGGGCTGAATTTGCAAAATACTTGGGAATTAAACCACTTCCTAATGAGAGATCAGCATCAAAGCAATTTACCAAACAAATTATCTTTTAGTTATTAGTGGCAGTGGTATATATTTTAATTAACTAGAGGGACCAAGAGCTGTGGATATAAATACAATGGTATTTAAAATACAAAACACGGTTTCTTAGAAGTCCACATGATCACTGACAGAAGCAGCTTCAGAATAAATTTAAATTTAATCTTACCTTTCTGAAAACATATTTCTATTAAAATGAAACGTTTATTATTTATAATCTTAGTGAGAGTATCAGATTATGGATACTCTCCATAAGAGTATTGGAGAAGATAAAACTTTCCTGTTTCCTTGTGGCCTATATTTGTCTGTCACACATTCACTTACCTGGGCTCCTTAATGTATTAGTTTACACCAACCATTCTGTACTTTATACAAACAATTGTGAATAAATTATTACTTGCATATAACAAGTGCTTAGTCATCTGCCCAACGTACTGTGATGAGGCTGAAATAAAGTAATACTTCACTCCTTTTTAATTTTGGCTTCCGAAATGGATGGACTATAAAGGCTATAGCATGAGAACTTTTGAGATCTGATCCTACAATCTATTGTGATTATAAAATGGTGCATAGGATAGAAGACAACAAGCCTGACACAAGCATACTTTTAACTTAGCATTGGGACTTAATATGGAATATGATTCTAGTATATTCTGTTAATATTAGTCTGTTTCTTTATGGTATTTCTTGAGACTTTTATGTAATCAGGCACAATAACATAGAAAATTAGTGTTGTAGCCGCTTTTATCACAATAAAGAAATCTCTTCCAAGCATCATTCAAGTGTGGTGCCATTTTATAATTTATAGCAGTAAATATCATGGAATTGTGATATTTAGCTAGGCAAGCAAATGGATCCATAAGATCATTTGTATATCATGTTTCAAGATAGTGAGTTGACATATCCAACTTCTCTCTAGGAGAAACATCCAACGTTTATCATTGTAATTTACCAGCTGACTCCAAACTACCTCTAGGCTGCTCAGAATATAATAAAAAAAATAAAAGTACAATACTGCAAAAAGCAGTATGGATTCCAGTCAATCTATACAGAAAAATATCCAACCAAGGGCTCTATACATCTTAACCTAAGATGGAATACCAAGATGGATGGGAGCAACTTGGGCTTCAGGGGAAATTTCATTCCAGAAGATAGATAGCGTGACAGAGAAGGTACACTTCCTAAGTTGCAAAGGATGGCATTGTTCAATTGAAGAAACTCAGAGCACACCAATTCTGCTGGCATATACCAGCCAGAAAGAAATCATGGGATAGGTGGTCCCCCATATAACCTGGCCCTATGCTATGTAAGCCTTTGTAAGCGATGGCCAGGATCAACCTAAAAGAATAGTGGCAAACAGTGTAGCTCATAGCACAATGGTGTCATGTGAGCATACCAAGTTACGCGTCTAGGACAACTTGCTTGGCCAGGTTGTCACGGCCAACTTGCCACGGGATAACTCACCACATAACTCACTATGGGATGACTTGCCAGGGACAAGAGTTACACTAATATCAAAGAAATGTGGAATAGAATCATTAAAGAAAGGATGCAAAAAGAGGGACAAAATGAAATGTGAATGACAAAAATTAAAATATGTTTTAAGTTATTTTAAATAAATAAATTGAATTGTTGAATTGCCACATGGCCAGTTGACTGCAGCAATTTAGCTACCGCAAAATGGCTGTGGCAAGTTGACAATGGCGAGTTGGCCACCAACGAGTTGGCCACGGCAAGTTATTCCATTCTGCCAAGGCACATCTCCAGTGCTTTTGCTGCTGCACTTGGGACCAGTTAAACCTTCTGAGTTTAACTTCAAGAGCAGTCCCATGTAGAGCGTATTGCAGTAGATAATCTTGTAAATGCCTCTATGAATCCCACAATATTTAATAAATTTCAGCCAGTTGTAGCTATTCCATTCCTCAGAGAGCTACTTACATATGGCATCACAGCTCCAGCTGTTCCCGGATGATACAGTTCATAATCCATTTTAATCAGGGGTGGGTTCCACTTACCTTCCCTACCGGTTCGCATCACGACGGAAGTTCACGTTTTGCGCTCAAGCACTCGCTTCGCTCATGCATGCACCCACATCACTTCGCGGAAATGACCCTCTGCACATGCGCAGAGCGTTCTTTGCAGGGCTGCGGCAACCAGAGAACCGGTTTGGGGACGTGGACAGCCGGCCATTGCTTTCCGGTTCGGCGAGCGGGTGCAAATTTCCACCACTGGTACGGGAGAACCGGTCCGAACCAGCAGCAACCCACCACTGATTTTAATCCAGATACCCACATAGCTATGGAACAGAAACAGAAAATTTCTGTTTTGAAAATTGCACTAGAATATTAGAAAAAAACTTGTAAATATTCTAATATAATTTTCTGCCATTATTTATGGGCAAACAGATCTTTAGTAATCAGTCCCTTCCAGTAGTATCTCAAGTTACTACATCCTTAGAACCACCCTTCTTTTGAGTTAGTTCTTAGTTTGCTTATTGGTAATGTATAATTATCAGTACATGAGACTTATAGCAACCATATATAGAATCGTAGGTTTGAAAGGGAGATCCTCTAGTCCAACTCCTTGCCCAAGGCAGGAGTTTGTATACCATCCTGGAAAATGAATACGTTCATTCTACTTATTTCATTGTCTTACAAAGCTCTTGTGACTTCGCTTAAGATCTTTCTTCTAGTGCGTGACACCGCATGTGCCAAACCTTCTGAGCATTTCAACTTTACTGTCTGTCTCCAGCAAGAGAGTAACCCCAATTTTCTATTACAAAGACCTTTCCAATAACTTATATTCAGTTTTAAAGCCTGGCTCCTCTTGAGTCCTTCAAATCTCATTTTCCAATTCATTGTGAATGGCCCTACCTTTGGAACAATAAAAAATTAAACATAAATATAAAACACACACATTTTTGCACTATGGGACAGAATGGAGAGGCAGCAAGAGCTGGAAGCAGGGATTCGGAATAAGAAAAGGCTGTGAGAAAAATCTGACATGAAGCCGCTACTTGTGGTAACTCTGGGAGCAATTGCCTTTATTTTACAACCACGGAGATGTGTGAGAAAAGGCTCTGTGTTATCACTGGCTGCATTCAGTGCTGAGCTTTTTATTTCTAGACTCTTAAGAACTCAGTATCTGGCACATGTTCAAAGAAATCCCATCTGCTTTAGCATGTGGTAGGAGGTTAATGGTGACAAAAAGTCACACTTTATGAGAGCTTTTCTCATTTCTTCAGTTTTCCTGACAAGTGGCTTTGCCAGCTTTCAAGCCTCTTTTTTCTCACAAAGGGCACCGATGTTTCATTAACCCTTTTCACTCCACAAGATGGCTTGTTCATCGAAGAATGCTGCTGCTGCTTGCTGCTTCCTCAACCTTCTGCCTTTACTGGCAGGGCTGGCAGGAGCCCTTAATTTAACACAGTTTGGGCAAAGACCATTTCTTTTCTTTCTTCAAATGCCAAGGTGAAGCCCAGTAAACTTCTCACTCTGCTTTGTGCAAGGCTATTAAGGAAGAAGAAAAAGAACTTCCATTATTGGCAGGTCAAAATTCTTTCCTGATGTCAAGCAATGCGTTTCCAGACTGTAACCATGCTGACATTTGCTGTTGCCCTTCGAAAGCCAAAGCATTGAATGGAGTCATAAATGACTTTTTGACTGAGTTCAATCTTGCTCCTTGTGAATTTCATTGCTTCACTTGATACAAATTGCTACCGGAGGTTTTCTGGAGCAAATACTAAACCTCAACAAGTTTCCTGTGGTATAAACACATGCTAGGGAATAACAAGAAACCCACACATATTTGTTTCAAGAGATATTTTGAAATGCAGAACTTTTTCAGGAAAGAAGCAAGAAGATGGAGAACGTTTGCTACATGCTGTGAGCATCTTCCATGGGCAAAAGATGGAGGTGGTGTTCAAATGAAAAGGACTTCGTTTGCAAATACTGTTTGTAATCAGCATTGCCTAAGAGCCAGACAATTTTCTGAAAAAGAATATTTCATTTATCCAACAATCAAAATTAGAATGAATTTACATAAGAGACAAACTAGTGTGTGTTTCCATTATGTGTTTCCTTTAATATTTTACATTTAACTCAGCCAGGTTTTCTATCCTATTTTGGAATCTGCCTTTTTAGATTATAGTAAGTGACCAGTAAGGCTTCACTGCTCACAGATTTTTCTTTCTTTAAAAATAGGTTATTTCTATCAAATGGAACAGGAAAGGTTTCTTTCATATTATCTACCATGAATGATGGAAGGAATACTCCCAATAACTATTTCCATGTCTGTTGAATGGGTTAATGCTAGCTGATAATGACTTAGTGTCTGGCAAATATACTTTCAAACTGATGATGATTTACCTATGGTGACATATGATACTGTACTATACTATACTGCAGCGGTTCTCAACCTGTGGGTCGCGACCCCTTTGGGGGTCGAACGACCATTTCACAGGGGTCGCCGCGCGCGTTAGCCCGCCATCTTGGTGCCACCGTCACTGCAGGGGTGAAAAGGTCCAGGTTCGGCCGTGCCTGCGGGTCGCTGGACAGCTGGTAGCCCGGATGCCGCCATTTGGGTTCTTCTACCCTCTGCGCATGCGCAGAATGCTTTGCGCATGCGCAGAGGGTAAAAGAACCCAAATGGCGGCATCCGGGCGAAGTCTCCCGCTTCCACGCTATCAGCTGTCCGGCGACCCACAGGCAAGCCCGCGCGGCGGCGGTGGGGGGTCGTGGGGGGGTCACGGCATTAGAAAGGTTGAGAACCACTGCTATACTGCATCTGTAAGTCCTGACCCAAGGCCCTTGATATCACTGAACAGCTTTGATTTTATCAACCAAGTCCAAACTTTCCTAAAATTCCCATAGATTGGGGTAGACACCTTATAACATTAGGCTGCATATAGCCACCAGTTCCATTTCCTGAAGAGATGTGTTAGTTTCAAGCTATATTCAGCCCCCACCCACAAATAATAAATATATTTATTGGATAAAGTAACCAACTAATAATGAAGAATAACTATCCTTTAGTCAGCAATGGTTTCATTAGAGCAAAGGGAAAGAGTCTCCTTTACAATGGATCAGTTGGATTTGGTTTTCTCAAACTATCAATGCACTGTGTTGTGCAACGTATCGAACAATTTCTACCCCAATTCGTGATAATAGTAGTAAGCTTAACATGAGAGCTGCCTTGCTTTTTTCAGCTTTCCTCTCAATCATAATTATCATGGTGTGACATGATTTTTTTACTATAAGCCTGAGGACGATGAATTTGAAAGTAGTTTCTTAAATAAAGAGAAAGGTAAAATTATGATGATCGTAAGAATAAATAGAATTATAGGATTGTCATCAGGTGTAAAATCTGCTTAGTGAAAGAATCCAAAGTAATTAATACTAGTGCTATCTAAATTTCTAACATAATACGACTGACTTCCCAGGTTTTTTTAAAATCTATTTATTTATCTTATTCATTCATTCATTCTGATCTGACCTTTATTCTGTTCTCGAACCATACTCCTCCGACTCCATTCATCATACCTAATGCCACTCATTTTTCCACTTCTTCATCTGTAACAGATGGCTTTGGAAGAAAATGTTCTTTGATCGGCCGCTTTTCTGACAGCTGGTCCCAGGGGCATCTGCAGGGGAGAGTCGAAATAGTCAAGACAGTGGCCATGTCCATGATGGTGAAGCCCACTCTTTTATAAGAATTATGCATCCAATGCATGTAAAAATGGGCAGGACTTTGATTGCATTTGTGCTGCAACTATTTGGACTTTTTTTTATCTTCTCCTTCAAATACTCCTATCTGGTCCTAATAGTAGGAACAGTGCTATGCAAATGTACCTTCTTATTGGTTAATTTTCCGCAGTTGTATTCTTGCATTCTACTTATAGTACTAGGTGGCGCAGTGGTTAGAGTGCAGTACTGCAGGCTACTTCAGCTGACTGCTAGCTGCAGTTCAGTGGTTCAAATCTCACCGACTCAAGGTTGACTCAGCCTTCCATCCTTCTGAGGTGGGTAAAATGAGGAGCCAGATTGTTGGGGGCAATATGCTGACTCTGTGAACCGCTTAGAGAGGGCTGTAAAGCACTGTAAAGCGGTATATAAGTCTAAGTGCTATTGCTACTAGTGGTTAGAAAAGCTAGAAAGCAAGAGGCTGTGAGTTCCTGCCTTACCCATGAAAGCCAGCTGAGTGACTTTTGGCCAGTCACTCTCTCTCAGCCCAACCTACCTCACAGGATTGCTGTTGTGGGGAAAATAGGAGGAGGAAGGATATGTTCGCCGTCTTGAATTATTGTAAAAATAATAAAGGTGGGATACAAATTAAATAAATAAATAACTTGATACAGATTGCTGGCTCTCCAAATTGGTTTCCAAGTTTGGGACTGACGATATAAACAGTGTTTATAGAGAGCCATGGTGGCACAGTGGTTAGAATGCAGTATTGCAAGCTAATTCTGCCCACTGCCAGGAGTTCAATCCTGACCCGTTCAAGGTTGACTCAGCCTTCCATCCTTCCAAGGTTGGTAAAATGAGGACCCAGATTGTTGGGGGAAATATTCTGACTTTGTAAATTGCTTAGAGAGGGCTGTAAAGCACTGTGAAGCAGTATATAAGTCTAAGTGCTATTGCTATTGCTATAGAAATGCATGTTTCCCTCTCACACATATACATACAGAGAAAGACAATCCTATTGTGTGATCAGTAACATAATTATTTATTCACTTGTTTCCTACAAATCACAGTATACAGCTGAAATTGAGGGTTTTCAAACTGGGTTTGAAAGATTCCATGAAGACATGAATGGGTCAGATGATATTAAAGGAGGTAAAAATGCAAATGTATTCAGCCATTCACCCCTAACTTAATCCTGCTCTATTAGGGGTGTCCACAGCAATTTTTTTTTAAATTCAGCAGAAAGGGAGAAACTAACTGACATTGAGAAACTAACTGGCAATCAGAAGATGATCAGATAATAAAGAAGATTTTGGACTGCGCTGAAATGAATAGATTAACTTTACGATTAAAAGATAAAGAGGATTCTGTGTATTATAAGACATGGGGGAAGTTTTATAGATGGTTGGAAATGGAATACAAATGAAAAAGTTTAATTAAGAGAAATGATATACCCTAGATGTAACACTTGAAAGATAGTAGGGGATTGGGGGGGGGAAGGGGTTGCTGGAAATCCATCCCAATCGGAGGAAGTGTAGCACAGAAGAAAGAAGGAGGGGAGTGAGAGGGAGGTTAGCAAGAAGGAGAGGGAAGAAGAGGGGTGTAGAGGAGGAGAGAGAGTAGGAGAGGAAGTAGAGAAGAGGAGGGGAGAGAGAAGGGAAGTAGGTTAGGAGGAGAAGAAGGGAGAGGGGAGTAAGGGAAAGAAGGAGGGGTTATAAAAAGAAGAGGGGATGGGAAAAAAGCAACCCTGAATTTAATAATGTTATAAGATAACTATAAGAAATGTATACAAAATAGTTAATGCATGTATAAAAATTGTAAAAGAGAAATGAACTGATAAAAGTGTGAATGTCTATATGGAAATAAAAATAAAAACTTTAAAAAAAAGAGAGAAACTAACTGGCACCCCTCTTCAGCATCCACTCTTCCATTGTTCATATTGTCTGAGTCAACACTGTTATGCATAAAAAGTCTTGCTGCTGTTATCATAAATAAAAACAAAATTATCATATATAAAAACAAAGTTCCATGTCTTTTTGTCAATAAATCCCCAAAAAAACATCTCTGGTTTCAATTGTATATTAATCCTTAAAGTCTCCTGAATTAATGTGTGTATTTAAATCCAAAATGACAACTAGACAGATCTTACGATGGAAAGAATAGCTTTTTTCAATTAGTGGTTCCATTTTTACTAGGAAAGGAGAAGGCCCAAAGTGCCAAATTGCATCTCACGGCCCTAAGCATGTAAGTATTTAAGAGCTGCCAAGATCGTTGCAAATTATGAGACAATTCTGGGTTTGCTGCTTGGCAGCAAAACTTAATGAAAAAGCCAAGAAACCAGCAATGGAATCTTTAAACTGCAAAACATATAGACATGATTAGGTCGTGTTCTTGATGGTATTAGAGTAACACAGAAACATCTGTCTGGAAATCCAAAAATAGGTAGTCAAGATACAGCAAACTGTAGATTGAAAATGCCTATGCCTCGCCCAAGACATTTCCTTGCCTGAGGCAAAGCAGCAAATAGCTCTCAGCCTGTATGTCAAGGTGCAAAGTACTTAAAGCCAGTCAAGGTATCTCTGCACATGAACTAAAGGAAAACACCAGAACATCTATAAGTAACTTCTCCTTATCTGACAGTTGCAAACAATTAAATAATAAATATTTTGCCATTCTTTCACAACAGTGTTGCCTGAGGCAATTGCTTGCCTCCATCTGATGGGGCTGGTTCTGAATAAAGACTTCAGAAGCTGGTTACCCTAGAGATGTGTGACCTCCCCCCTCCCAACAGGTGGGGCTTTGTTTGTATGGGCACATCTGCCATCTTGACTTTTTCACATGTCCACAAACCCTCATGGATGCCCCTTGTGTTATACAGACAGAAAAAGATGTGTTTGATGACCTGCACTATACAATGTAGTAACAACCCAGGTAACTGTAATTGAAAGGAACTCTAGTTTCCCCCCCCCAAAAGATTTTTCATATATCCCAGTCATGATGTAGTCCAATTTATGTACAAGAAGCAATTTTACCAGTTTGCCTTGGGATTATATTTCACCCCTACAGGATTAATTGTGCCTTGAAAGCAAAATCCTAGTTGATACAACTTTTTTTTTTTTTAAATGAACAATTTTGTGTTACTTTGCAGGAACCAGCATTGCAGTTCACAAGTGTAACTTGAGAGAGGAACATGCCTGACTTTCAAAACAGCAGAACTCCTGCCCATTGCTAAAAGAGGCAAGCCAAGGCTGGTCTCTGAACAAAAAATGATTACCTGTGACTTGTTACTTCTTTTATGCAAACAATCTTTTATAAAATGGAGCTGAATTTTAAGTGGACACTTTCTCAGCTCAAAAGGGATCTTATTAAGTGTTAAGAGATCTTGATTTTCTTTTCCCCCCAAAGCAAAATAAAATACTAAAGTTCTGTTTGATTTTGCATTGTTCTGCAAAAACGTTAACAACTTGTTCTATGCCTTTTGGCAGTTGTTTGGGTACAGATTGTAAAAGTAGCTTTCTTTCTCTTTAGGTCTATGGCAGATTTTTCAATCTTGGCAACTTTAAGAGGTGTGGACTTCACCTCCCAGAATTCCCCAGCCAATCTTAAAGTTGCCAAGTTTGAAAAACAATATGAGATCCCAACTGTAGGATCCAGTAGTTAATAAGATGAGTCAGCCCAGAATTGGCAATCTTGTACTCCCCTGTGTGCTTTGAATTGAAACCCACACAATCCCTTGCCACCAGTGTTTCTCAACCTCGGCAACATTAAGATGTGTGGACTTCAACTCCCAGAATGGCTGGCTGTGGAATTCTGGGAGTTGAAGTCCACACATCTTAATGTTGCCGAGGTTGAGAAACATTGCCTTGCCACTCCATCTGACGATCCCATGGGTAGAAATCCAAAATATCTATAGGGCAGTATGTTGCCTTCCTCCTGAGGAAGACAAATGTATCTGCTTTCCTGATATCTTTCTGAAAAGGGAAACATTTTTTACCCTATTTTCATCTTCTTTATTAGGCCTTTTTCAGCCTTTCCCTTTCTCTTGATGCATTCACAGTTTCTTCATGTGGGAGGAAAGCACAACACCACTGCCCACATAGTGTTCTTGTTGCCACACCTTCAAAATGAGGCCAGCAAAGGGCTGCAGTTCGCAGAGGGGTGCTTTGTGGAAGCATGGAGTTAAAAGCAGGTCTAGGGAGAGGAAAGAAAAGGGGTGAGTAGTAAGAAGTACATACCGTTTTTACTAGGTGGTTTAGCCCCGCCCCTTTTGTGACATCACTTCCGCTCCCCCTCCCTTGGAGGACTGTGCATGACGTCACTTCCGGCCCACCCCTCCCCCCTTTGGAGGACTGTGCATGACGTCACTTCCGGCCCCACCCCTCCCTCCCTTGGAGGACTGAGTAACATCACTTCCGCCTCACCCCCCCCACTTGGAGGATTGTGACATCCTAATAAATCGCCCCCTTGAACCCCCTTCATACAGACGCCCCTTTTGTGACATCACTTCCGCTCCCCCTCCCTTGGAGGACTGTGCATGACGTCACTTCCGGCCCACCCCTCCCCCCTTTGGAGGACTGTGCATGACGTCACTTCCGGCCCCACCCCTCCCTCCCTTGGAGGACTGAGTAACATCACTTCCGGCCCCACCCCTCCCTCCCTTGGAGGACTGAGTAACATCACTTCCGG
>QLTV01000437.1:61498-73942 GCA_003457575.1 Thermophis baileyi
AGAGAGGGAGGAACACAGAAAGAAAAGAAAGAAAGAAAGAAAGATGGTAGGAAGGAAGGAAGGAAGACAGAAAGAAAGAAAAAGGAAGACTTATGACCACAATTGAGCCCAAAATTTTGGTTGCTAAGCAAGAGCGTTGTTAAGTGAGTTTCACCACATTTTACAAGTTGGCCACGCCCACCCGGTCACCTGACCACCAAGCCACGCCCACCTGAAGGGGGTGGGGGGGCACTGAGGATGAGTTTGTAGCACCAAGGGGGCGGTGGACTGAAAAAGTTTGGGAACCACTGTTCTATAACAACTGAAGAATTAATCCATTTAGGCCACGGGTATCAAACTTGATCGCGTCACGTGACATATGATGGTTTTTTTGCCTTTGAGGAGCAGGGGTGGACATGGCCTGCACATGATGCATTGCATACGGCCTGTGGGCCGCCAGTTTGACAGGCCTGATTTAGGCCATAGGTATCTAGATGGTAGTAGGGCACACTGGCTAATCAATGAAATGTATGTTGTGATGCAAGCAGTGTAATCTTTCTAACTGGATCTGACACTGCGATACAAGTACAAAAGGCTCATGTCTGCATCACAATGCAAATTTTGCTAATGTTTGTTACTAAACTTTATACCAGCCATCTATGATTAAAGCTGTCTTTTAAACTGTTCTTAAATATTGTAGAAGAAAAATGTAGTCTTTTCCCTTTCTCTCATGTTATCTGTAACAGGAATCCCCCGTTAGCCAAACTGATTCAAGAAAGAGAGATGTCTTGGTAGTTATTGGTTGATAATAACCAATCTGCTCACTTAGGATTTATATGGGCATAAAGATGGGCATAAAGTTAACATATATGTTTATGACACTAAAAAAATAACACACTTGATAGTTTGTAACTTCAAGCAATTTGTCCATATTCTCAAACTGAGAAGATATTGTATTGCAATACATCCTAGAATTCTCTGTAACATGCATGTTATGCATATATGGAATGCATACAAACTGATGCAGAAGGAATTTTCTGAAGATGGAAATGTATTTCTCTGCACTCTTCCATATTTTTTTGGCTCTATATAGCATACTCTTCATTTTTAATAACGCAATAGGCGTGTCTTGAAAGCTGTTCATTGGGTGTAATTGGGGAGCTGCTTTATGATGAATGAACACACTGAAGGATGTGGGGACAGGTGATCCAGGATGTGAGTTAGTGAACAAAGAGAGCACAATGGATTCTGCTAATGGAATTTAAGAGGACAATCAGACAAGAAAAACAGAAGCACGGCCAGAGTATGTTCTGAGGAATTGTGTGATAAAGCACCGAGTAATATGATCATCTCCAGAACAACTGATCAGAAGTATAGACTTCGATCTTACGACCACAATTAAGCCCAAAATTTCCATTGGTAAGCAAGATGATTGTTAAGTGAGCTTTATCCCGCTTTACAACCTTTCTTGGAACAGTTGTTAAGTGAATCACTGCCGTTGTTAAATTAGTAACATGGTCGTTAAGTGATTCTGGCTTCCCCAGTGACTACACTTGTCAGATGGTCGCAAAAGGTGATCACATGACCTCAGGATATTGCA
The DNA here is from genome assembly GCA_003457575.1 of Thermophis baileyi. Lineage (NCBI taxonomy): Eukaryota > Metazoa > Chordata > Lepidosauria > Squamata > Dipsadidae > Thermophis > Thermophis baileyi. The sequence goes on from QLTV01000437.1 coordinate 63,078, forward strand.
ACCGCCATAAATACGTTCCAGTTGACAAGCGTCTGAATTTTGATCAGGGGGATACTGCGGCAGTCATAAGTGTGCAAAACAGTCATAAGTCACTTTTCCTAGCGCCGTTGTAACTTTGAATGGTCACTAAATCAATGGTTGTAAATTGAGGATTACCTGTATTAGAGTTACTGATCAGCCTCTACAATCCGCTGAAGTAAATGCATTAGAGGAGGAATGTAAAGTAGCCAAATTCCAGCACGTATGAGCATTGAGAAAACAAACAGAGGCAGTGGAGTATGAGTAGCAGAGGAAGTTCCCAGCAGCATTTTATCAAGTTAGTCAGTGTACGTTGGGCTATGTCAGGAGTCTGAGAAAGGAACTAAAAGAAATAAAAACCCTGTACTGGTGGCACCTTAAGAAACAAAAATAAAAATAAATGGACAGAACTCAGCAGTCATGATGTACAGTGCTTAAGGCAAGTTTGTTGTTTCTGCCTAAGCAGTATGACGTATTTTGCAACTCATGCAAACTTCAGCAGTATTGGAGGTGAAAGCCACAGGATGGGAGTGCTCACATCTTATCAAACTGAATGACGGTTTAACAGATCCAAGAAAGATACAGAGCTGACAGAGAAAGCAACTCTCCATAATGAAGGCAAACAATGGAACAAGCCCAATGGAAAAGAGTGATAAGTGGAAGCAAGAGACTTATAAAATATTCTGCACTGCTGACAGTCAGAAAATGCTTTCAGGCCATTTGCGGAGAAGAAACAATTCTAAAACCTCATGGGAAGAAAAAGAAATGGTGTACAACAGAAAATAGGAAAGACAAGGGGGATGCAGCTATGCCTTGCAAAAGGACTAAAAGAATCATAGTAGATGATGACTCACTACTATAAGCAATCCAAATAAATGTGTGTCAACTGGGCCTTGCAAATTGTGATGTGTATTATCTGCCAGAAGCGCAGATTAGAGATATGGCAGAACTTTGCAGGCTTATTGAATTTACTGACAATTATCCCTTGATATGGAGGCAAATGTTCCTGCAAAAAAACATGCAATGTTATTACCATGCCCTTTGAAGATCTACCTAGGAAACTTAAACACCTAGGGAGTTTAGGCAGTCTCTTTTAACTTGGAAAGTGGGGGGGGGGATTTCTAAGCTGTGTAGATTCTATTAATTGGAGAATTTTCATTTCTGTAATCACTGTGTGAGTTATCTATCTATGATAATCTGTGACCTCAGATGAGCTGCATCTCATAAGATCTTTATTTAAATTATTTAATTTAAAAGATCTTTTATTTAATCCTTCATTAAGGGTTTTTGTTTTCAATCAGTTAAAAATTCTCCCGATGAAGCTTATGAATGCCACAACAAAACTCCTTTCTTTATCAGTCCTTAAGTGTTTATCTCTCTCTCTCCCTCTCTCTCTCCCTCTCTCTCCCCCCCCTTTTCCCTCTTTCCCTTCCTCTCCTGTGTTGGGCTGCAAAAATCAAAACGAACATTGACTACTAGACCGAAGAGTTAACATTTCTATATTTCTTTGCTACCGTCTAATAGTTGCCTGATATTCGAAGGCTTAGATCTGGTGCCTCTGCTAAAAGTCAAATTGCCAACAGTTTCAACCAGGAGAGGGGAGGCATCAAGAAGCAAAAAAAAAAAAAAAGTATATGTTTGTGTGCTGTATGCAGCGTGTGTATATTGTGATGAATTGAAAGGATATATAGCAAATGGAAAAAATGGACTAAAGAGAGCATACAGTGCTTGTCCAGAACAATAGAAAGACAAGAACATTTAAACTCAGAATATGTTGAGATTGGCAAGGGTAAAAATGTCAATGGGGCTCAAAATAAGATTCTGTGTATCAGCTGTCCAGTGAAGGCAGGAAATTGATGCCAGTTAAGAAATAAAAAAATAGGCTACTTAAATCCAATTTGGATTCAGTCTTCTCCAACACATGTTTCATCAGGCAACAGTAAAGAATAAGATTTGAAAGGACAAAATTGAAACTTGAGATTGATAAAACTTTGCTGGGGAAAAACTGTTTACTTTGAATTAATTTAAATCTAGAGATGATTTGCATAGATGAATTGCATAATTGGGTTCTATAGCGCTTGTTCATGGTCTGGAATAATTTTAATGTATTATCTTTACAAAAGCTGGAAAGAGGATGAAATACCAGATGCCTGAAAAAGAGTAATTGTTGCCCTATATTCAAAATGGGAAAAGATGGATCAGGAAACTCTGGGTTAGTTGGTCTATCAAATACTCATAGCTCAAAAGATGTCATGTCATAAAGCGAACCATTTGAATTTCCCAAACACAAGTTTTGTCTAATTTTATCTTATGTTTTCCACAGGGCAGCTTGATTTAATGTTTAATCAGCAAGGTAATTAAAGGTGGACTGAACGGCATTATAATTAAGTAGATATATAACAGGATTTAACAATACCTAAGAGTTTCCACCAGTTGTTTCTCATTGAACTAGAATCAAATATGGAGTCAGGTACATCAAGATTCAGTCTCAAATTTGCAGAATAATTTAGATGAGGAGGTAGAGGCTATGCTTATCAAATTTGCAGATAACTGGGAATGGGAATGGGAATGGATAAATACTATCCTAGATGGGAATGGATAACTAATATCCTAGATTACAACCCAGAGTGCAGAACAAGATAGATTTGATAGCGCACCTGGAGGAGGAGAATACTCATGTGCGAATGCTGTTTGTTGATTTTAGTTCAGCGTTTAATACAATCATTCCTCAGCATTTGGTGAACAAACTGGGCCTATTAGGTTTTAATACTCCTTTATGTAATTGGATACCTGATTTCCTTATTGATAGGCCCCAGTTTGTGTGAGTTGGAAGAAAAATTTCCAACTCCATCTCCTTGTGTCTCCACAAGACTGTGTCTACTGTTCACCTTGATGACCCATGACTGCTGTGCCAAATTTGCTACGAATCATATTGTGAAGTATGCGGATGACACGGCAGTGGTGGGTCTTATCCGGGACGACAATGAAGATGCTTATAGGGAAGAGGTGAAGGCTCTGGTGGACTGGTGCAATAAAAGTAACCTGGTTCTAAATGTTAATAAAACAAAGGAGATCATTGTAGATTTTAGAAAAAGCCGGCATGATCATACTCCACTCAGCATCAAGGATAAAGCTGTAGAGGTGGTCAACAGTATTAAGTATCTGGGGGTGCAGATAACTAACAATCTGAACCGGTCTCTCCACACGTCATCCTTAATGAAGCGTGCAAACCAGCGTCTACATTTCCTGCGTCGGATGAGAACACATCTTTCTCCTTCTGTCCTGGCCACTTTTTACAGAGGCACAATTAAGAGCGTTTTAACAAACTGCATCACTGTTTGGTTTGGTGGCAGCAGTGCCTCAGATAGAAAGTCCATACAGAGAGTGGTAAGGACAGCCGAGAAGTTTATAGGAAGCTCGCTTCCTATATTCAGTATTCAGCAGTATTCAGAATACTGCTTATAAGCGCTATGTGCTTAGAGCTCAAAGCATTGATAGAGACCCCCACACACACACTTTACGGTATCCTTCTGTGGCTCCCCTCTGGGAGGAGGTTTCAAAATATTTCTGGCAGGACTACCAGATTCTGTAACAGCTTTGTTCTCTATGCCGTCTGGTAAACTCGCAAGATTTGGTTTTTCTTGCCATGTACATGTATACATCCAAACTAGACTGTGTTGTTTCTCTGTGTCATATATGTGGGTATGTGGGTATATGCATAATTTTGTATTTATTTATTTAATTTGTCATGTTTATGTAGTGCATATTGGAGGTGGTGACCTTTTGAGAGCTGTATGCAACAAAATTTCATTTTAATGTATGCCGATTAGTGAACATTTAAAGTGACAATAAAGTTATTCTAAATTCTAAGTAAGTTCTATTTAAACTACAGGAAGGCAGATTCCAATTGGTTGTCGGAGAGGAAAATATTCTGATAGTGAAACCAACTGGGCAGAAAAGTAATGTTACTTGTTAAATTAGTCAGAAAAAGTAGCATAGCCGATTTGGGGAGATGCTTCAGCCTGGATTCATGAACTGAGCAGGGGAATATACAAGATAGCCTAGATCAGTAGTTCTCAAAGTGTGGTCTAAGGACCCCTCGGGGTCCCTCTTTCAGGGGATCTGCAAAGTCAAATAAATAAATGTTTTAAAATTTCTCAATTTTAATTTCTAATACAGCAGGGGTCTCCAAACTTGGCAACTTTAAGACTTGTGGATTTCAACTCTCAGAATTCCTTAGCCAGCGATGCTCACTGAGGGATTCTGGGAGTTGAAGTCCACAAGTCTTAAAGTTGCCAAGTTTGAAGAGCTCTGCAATACAGTAAATATCAATAGATATAATTCCATAAACCAAAGTTCTGTGAGGCCAAATCATTTTTAGGAATGTAAAAAGGTCCTGAAACCAAAATGTTTGAGAACCGCTAGTCTAGAGAGTCCCTTCCAACAGTCTGATTCAATTATTCAACAATGTATTCTAATGGTGTGTATAGTATAATTTCTCATAATATGCTCCATTTCTCTTCTCTTATTTTGTTATTTCAGTAATGGAAATTAATATTCACAATATAAATTTATGTTAAATTTAGATACAGAAAATATGTCTAAAATATGGGGCTAATGTTTTTCTCCCTGAAAAAAGTGGGAGAAAAATGTTCTGTTACAGTTATAACATGCAACAAATATTTGATGAAACACTTTGAATTTACTTGCCATTTTCCTCCTCCACATTAATCTTATGTATATTTTGGAAAGTTTTATAACTACTTTTTTTTGTATTTAATTGTATTTATGCCATGTATTTAACCAAGAGTTTAATCCCTCCCTTGCACCTCAGAAAAGATGTAATAGGTAAACTGAGATTCCAGAGGCTTATCTTGCTGTCCCAGCTAACAATGATGAAAAGTCAAACACGACTATTGCAGGATTTTTTGTTCTCATATAAAACATACATCTTCTTGATGGCATGTACTTTCAACCCCACTGTGTTTAATTTCCAGTAAATTTAAAACAAAAACAAAAATGCATATGCACTTTCACGTAATAAATATAATTCTGTAAACAACTCCCTCAAACATACATTGTTTCATATGAAATGTCTGACTTATTAAAGTCGGTTAGTCTTCAACATACATGTACAGGCACGCACACTCAAAAATGAGTTCCATTGTTTTCGAGAAGCATGCTTCCAAATAACTAATGGAACATTCTTTAAGGTGGAACCCTATAATTATTGTTGCTACTAACACCCTCTCCTGTGGAGCCACTTTTCTGAACAGCCAAGAATTGGTGATTTAGTTGTAAAAAGCTTTATACTGCCATCCATCAACAACAATTTGTAGAAGTTTAGCTCAGCTGGCATCATTTGATTCAATCCTTGTTTTTCTTTCTGTTTTTAAAAGAGAAATGCATAATTCTAAACTGCTGACCCATAGTGTATTTCAAACTGCTATTCTTATCATTTACGCACGCAAATGTTTATCATTGGTTTCACAGGGGCACACAGTCCAAAAATTTCTTTAACTTCAAGCTGCTGAAATCTTGTTTTTTGCCTTTCTGTATCACTGATATTTTAAAACACAACACATAATCCGCATTCTCTCTGCTCAAATAACATATCATTGTAGCCTGAATCTTCAGGATCTGGGTGCATTTTATATTCAAGTACAAAATAAAATAGCTGAAAAGGTAAGAAAACCATAACATATAAAATAGCCTAATAATACTTATTTTATTAATACAATATTAATAACCTGATGAAAAATGTATTTAAATTTAAAAATTAAACCTAAAAGGAATTTAGGTTTAATTTTTAACCAATCTGTGCTAGCAGATTGTAGCTTGTTCCATTCTACAAAATAAATTAAAATATTGAAGGGCCCAGAACGCTTGATCTTTTCAAGATAAATTGCCTCGATTATTTTGTGGTTATTCGTCACCATCGAAAGCATATTTTAAAAATGTCTTTCTCTCTTTGTGCTGAAATGTACTATTCAAATTATTGCCTAAAGGGCAATGATGGAAGCATTGATCCAGAAAGCTATCTAGGCTCACATAAGCAACTATTGCTAGCACAGCATTTTTTTTTTAATTGTTGACCTGCATATCAAATAAACACATATACTTTTGCAAATGCAAGCACCCATTCCCACTTCAAAAACAATTTATTCTGCTATCATCAATCATCATCCAAAACCCTTTAGGCTCTCAGATTTAATTTTACTATTCTTTGTTTCTTAGATTTAGAGTCAAAGAAAGTGGAATTGACTCCTCCTCATATAGAAAGGCTATATGTCTAATTTTGTAGGCTGTTCATTTATTTTAAAGGATTATCAGAAGATGCTCCTCTCTCCTCTGTTTGAGGGCATTAGCCTTCCAAATTGAGTTTAAAAAACATGAATGGAGTTTATCAATGATCTTGTTCAGTGGCTGTCTATGAATGAGATGGATTTTTAATCTGTATTTTGTATTCAAATAAACTTCCTGCCATGGACCAGAACTGCCCACAAGATTTCCCAGCTCCGTGGGAGTGAGTGGGGGCATGAGTGGTTTTTTCCCCCAGCATTATCAAAAGATAACTGGATCCTTCGTCATGAGCCGTGGTAGCGCAGTGGTTAGAGTGCAGTACTGCAGGCTACTTCTGCTGATCACCAGCTGCCAGCAGTTTGGCAGACCGAATCTCACCAGGCTCAAGGTTGACTCAGCCTTCCATCCTTCCGAGGTCGGTAAAAATGAGGACCCAGATTGTTGGGGGCAATATGCTGACTCTGTAAACCGCTTAGAGAGGGCTGGAAAGCACTATGAAGCGGTATATAAGTCTAAATGCTATTGCTATAACTTCTGTTTCCATTTAGATTTTTCTAGTATTTAAGAGAATATTCCTTGCTATTCTGCAATATGAGAGCCTGTTTGGTGTACAGGTTAAGTGTAATGGAATGTATGAATGACCTTACAGAAAAAGGGGGAAGAAGCTGCCTAGGAAACCATAAGAGAAGAGGGGCAGGAGCCTGCAGTCACTTACTAGTCAGAAAAAGAAACTTAGGAAAGACCCACCCTAATGGATTAAGTCATTAAAAGTGGAGATGGAAAGTTTGTCCCTTCAGACTTGGAACATTCTGTTAATGTAGCCTTACAATAAAGTAGAATTAGTCCTGTTGTGTCTGGTTTACATGGGAGAGCTGACATTAGGCATCAGACTAGAAACTGTGAGTTCTAGTCCCATCTTAAGCACAAAGCCAGTTGGGTGACCTTGGGCCAGTCCCTCTCTCTCAGCCCTAGGAAGAAGGCAATGGCAAACCACTTCCAAAATCATGCCAAGAAAACTGCAGACTTGTCCAGGAAGTCACAAGAAGCCACACTGAGTCAAAGGAACAAACATTTTTTAAAAATAGTCTGTAATATAAATAATCTAATGTACCATTACTCTTTTTAACTACAATCCCATGTAAAAGCAATGTATATCCGTGTTTGTTGAATTTTCTGCCAATAACAAATTTATCCCATTAGTATTAGTAGTGAGATATGAATACCAACTGATTGAGCGGGAAATATCCAACATACCTCAAAAAACAGTCCAAATATATATTGTTCAATATGGCTTAGTTTTAGAAAACAGTTCTCCAACTCACATGACTACCAGATATATATTTTGGTTTTTATTAAATCAGTAATTTACTTTTTTTTTTTTTTGCTAATGAACAGCACGAAAAACAATCAAGAGAAAAACTAACTACAATTTAACTAAAATCTCAATTAAATTGTAATTAATTTATTAAAATAATTTCATAAAACCCACATATTTGTAGTGTATATACAGATTCTATTGTATTTAAAAAAAACTTAGTAATTTTTAATAATAATACTTCTGAAGCCTTCTGAATAATGGTGAAATGATGCAAATGTGTTTTTAAAGAATACTTGTTCAGAAACAGGCCACCCCTATTAAACTTGAAGCATCTCGCAATCTTCATCCTTAAAATACAAACAAGCTACAGCATGATCTCTAATTGGAGAGTATCATTATATTGTTCAAGAAATTCAGCACAGCATGTAGTCAATATTTCCATATATGAACTTTGCCCTGCACCATAGGTAACTCCACATTTCTGCAGACTTCGATGTTTTTATACTTGGCAGTTCAGCTGCATCATATTCAGAATGGCAGGAAAGGCAATCTTTCCTTTGGCAGGAATGAAATTTTGCATGGCTTGTGAGTACGCCTTTTGCCCATTAGCAAAAACACATGGTCCCGGCATAAGGCCCCTCCCCCCATTTTGTGAAGCTTCAGCCTATTGTTCTCCATGTACAGCCGTTTTAAACAATTCCTCTCCCCCTTTCTAGTTGCTGTAGTAGCGTGTAACCACAATTAAAAATAGTGGGGAAAATGCTTGGTTCTGGAAGTGGCAACATACTGTTATTTCACCATCACAGATGCAAAGAGCGGCATCTTGTACACAAGATGTTTCCTTCATGGTACCAAGATTTCCCCTCCCCCCCATCAGACAAATATACATCACATGTACTGAAAAAATGAATAGAGGAACATTAGGAATTTATTTTTTCTTAGAATGAAATTTTTTATTGCTCCAGCTGCAGTAACTTTAAGGGAGGTACATTCATACGTACTGTAAATATAATCTCTTCTTTTGCACAGTTCTGTTAGTAACCTGGAAACAAACAATAATTCAATTTGTGGTATGTCACATTGTACAAATTATGTGAATTATATAATTTATATTAGTCATATCACAACAAAAATGTACGCCACAATACTCACAATGTTTGTGGATTGGTGCCCATTACGGAAAGCAGGACTGCAAACCAATGGAAGTTCACCACAAACCATGTGGTTATGGAATAACACTTGAATAAGCAAAATGTAAACCTTGAAACTAACCTGCAGATTACTTATTTTACAAAAATCATCTGATATAAAAATTTTAACCCTCTGTAATCTACTGCTTCCCAACAAGCAACATGCTGGCACGGGATAAGATATAATATGTCTCATGAAACAAACAAATCTGAGAGTTCCCCTTATTATTTTTATTTACAATGAAATACAGGTAGTCCTTGACTTACGACCATATTTGAGCCCAAAATTTCTATTGCTAAACAGGACAGTTAAATGAATTTTGCCCCATTTTACAACTTTTCTTGCCAGAGTTGTTAAATGAATCACTGCAGTTGTTAAGTTAGTAACATAGTTATTAAGCGAATCTGGCTTCCTCATTGACTTTGCTTGACAAAAAGTTGCAAAAGGGGATTACATGACCATGGGACACTGCAACCGTCATAAATATGATCAGTTGCCAAGCATCTGAATTTTGATCATGTGACCAGGGAGGGGGATGCTGCAGCGGTCATAAGGGTGAAAAACGGTCATAAGTCACTTTTTTTCAGTCACTAAACAAATAGTTGTAAATAGAGACTACCTGCATATAAGAACATGTTTTCCTCTATGGTTATGATTAGAGAGAAGAAAAGCATACAATTTTTCTCCAAAAGATTAAAAAAAAATCAATGGGGTAACAACGTAATGAGATCTCCTAGCACACCTGCTATGCTGTTCCTTGTGGCCTTTGCTTCTGATGGATCCCAGATAATTTAGAATTAGATGCAAATTTTTTAAAAATGAATTTTTTGGACTGAATTATTGATATAATAGTTAAGACTCCCTGCACATACATTGTTTACCACTGGGCATCCCAGTGAGTGAAAAAGCAAGCACGTTGGAAGCGATGCTGCAAGATGGATGGAACAAAATTGGCAAAGTGACTGTAGAAGCTGTTAGAATTAATAGCTCCTGCAAACACATTGAAACACTAGTCCTTGTGGAGGTTTTAATTTGAGCTGTACATCAACCAGGCCAATGAACTCTAGGCTCCACATCTGTCAAAAAACATGTCAGATGCTTTTAAGGGTCCAGTCACAATGCCTTTTCCCCCTGATAGTTAGTAGCTAGCTTGCACATTTTCTTTTTTTTTTTCCTTTCTTTCTTTTCTCCTCCAACACTGGAGGATTTTAAGGAGAGATTGGACAGCCATTTGTCCCAAATGGTATAGGGCCGTGATGGCGAACCTATGGCACCCGTGCAAGAGGTGGCACACAGAGCCCTCTCTGTGGGCACACACGCTGTTGCTAGCTGCTCTTGTGCGCCAGAACCCGGAAGAGAGCAGCTGGCCACCGCGCATGCGCGCAACGGAACCCAAAAGAGCAGCTAGCCGCCACATGCATGCATAGAGATGTGAATGCCCAGAAAAAAACTGGAAAAATTTGGGGGGAAAAACGGTTTTTTTCCATTTTTTTCCTGAAGGCTTTTTTGTTCTTTTCCAAAAAATTGGAAAAATTGAAAAAAGAAAAAAAAAACATTGTGGAATATTTTATTTTAACATGATGAATAAAATATTTTAAGACAGGGTGTTCAAATATTTTCCAAATCATTTCTAAAAAAAATGTATCAGATTATTCTAATTTCTGTGCACTGAGTGAGGACAAGCAAGTCCTAGATAACAAACTGAACCCTCCAATGCAAGAGAGGAAATATGAAAAATTGTTACTTTTGGTTTTGAAAATTGTTTTGTGGAGGATTTTTGGCTGTTCCACATAAAATAGTAAGCAGTTCAGGAGATTGTTGCTCCCTTTGTTACAAATAAATATTATAAAAAAGTAAATTCTGTTTGTGATAATTGTTTGGCTACACTATATTTTTAATATGCTAGTTGTGATAATTTTATACCAAGTCAAATTGTCCATAGTCATATTTTATGTTCCTAAAGTAACAGAATGACTTTCAATCTTAAAAAGACAAAAAAGTGCTAATTTTGAATTGTTTTCGATTTTTCTGAAAA
>QLTV01000437.1:74285-97910 GCA_003457575.1 Thermophis baileyi
GGAGGCTTTTTGGCTGTTCCACATAAACTAGTAAGCACTTCAGGAGATTGTTTCTCCCTTTGTTACAAATAAATATTATAAAAAAGTAAATTCTGTTTGTGATAATTGTTTGGCTACACTATATTTTTAATATGCTAGTTGTGATAATTTTATGCCAAGTCAAATTGTCCATAGTCATATTTTATGTTCCTAAAGTAACAGAATGACTTTCAATCTTAAAAAGACAAAAAAGTGCTAATGTAGCATTTTTTTCAATTTTTCCAAAAATTTCTGTTTTTTCCCAAAAAACCCCGGAAAAAAACTGGGTTTTTTTCCGAGCTTCAAAATTTCCGGAAATTTTACATCTCTAACCCAGAGCCAAGCCTTATGGGAGCCCAATAGAGACAGGGATGATATCATTTCTGGTGGGATGATATTCTACATGGTAGGAACTACAACAAAAAAGGCCTTATTTAGAATAATTTTATTCTCACTTTGAATGTACACTAATCGGCATATATTAAAATGAAATTTCATTGCATACAGCTCTCAAAGGGTCTCCACCTCTAATATATACTACATAAACATGACAAAATAAATAAATAAATAAATAAATAAATTTATGCATATACCCACATATATTATATGACACAGAGAAACAACACAATCTAGTTTGGATGTATACATGTACATGACGAGAAAAACGAATCTTGCGAGTTTACCAGACGGATGGCATAGGGAACAAAGCTGTTACAGAATCTGGTAGTCCTGCTAGAGATACTTTGAAACCTCCTCCCACAGGGGAGCCACAGAAACAGACCGTAAAGTGGGTGGGGGTGTGTGTCTCTAACAATGCTTTGAGCTCTCAGCACATAGCGCTCATAAGCAGTATCCTCAATGACAGGAAGTGAGCTTCCTATAATTTTCTCGGCCGTCCTTACCACTCTCTGAATGGACTTTCTGAGGCACTGCAGCCACCAAACCAAACAATGCTGCAGTTTGTTAAAATGCTCTCAATCATGCCTCTGTAAAAAGTTCATGGTTTGCAACCTTTCACACATTATTATTACAACCCTTCACACACATTCATTATATCAAATACAGGTAGTCAACTTACAACCACAATTGGGACAAGAATTTCCATTGCTCAGCAAGACAGTTGTTGAGTTGTGCCCAATTTTATTCTCATTTTTGCCATGGTTGCTAAGTGAATCACTGCAGTTGTTAAGTGAATCATGTGGTGATTAAGCGAATCCCTCTTTCCCCCATTGAGTTGTTAAGTGAATCATATGGTCATTAAGCGAATCCCTCTTTCCCCATTGAGTATGCTTATTGGAAACTGGCTGGGAATGGCAATCAGGTGATCCTGGGACACTGCAGCCATCATAAATACATGCCGGCTATCAAGCACCCGAATTTTGATCATATGAACCGCAGAAATGCTGCAACAGTTTAAGTGCCAGATGGTTGTAAGTCACTTTTTTTCAATGCCACCATAACTTCAAACCCATGCCAAATAAATGATAATAAGTTGAGGACTACTTTCCTAATTTCAGGTCAAATAAAAAGGAAACCTCTGGAAACATTAGAGTTCAGTGGTACTGTTGGATTTTGAGATAAGGAATTCCAGTTGCATTCTACAGAATTATGGCATTCTGAAATGAGGAATATTTCACCTAAAGTCAAACAATATGAACTATTCCTTTAGTTATCTGGATCTTAATTTGGCAGTGATTAGTCTTGGGGAAAACTTTTTGGGGGGAGGGGGAGGAGGAGGAGAAGCCCAAAAATTTCAAGTGAAATGTGGCACTGGGGAAAAAAACCCAGGTACATTTGTTCTTCCCATACACTGGTTGCAAGCAAATGATCCTTTCATTTACGGTCCCAATTTATTCACATTTAAAGCCCAATATCAATTCCCAGATTTCTTTAAATTCATTGCAATCTGCATGATTGATCACAAGCAATAAAGATTTCTCTAGAGAGCAGTTCCCCCTCAGGCTTTCTTTCATATTGTATTATATTATTGAGCCAGAAGCTAAAGAAACAATGGCACAAAGAAGCACTCAAATCTGTATCAAACATTAGATTGCTGAGGTGCGTTCTACTGAAAACAAGATCTTCACATGTATTTATCTTTCTCTGTAAAAAAATGAGAAACCTCTAGTAGCTGACATTTGATTATACTAGCAAACACCTGGTTCGGGGGAGTGTTCTGAAGCAAACTGGCATAAAATGTTTCACGCAAATAATTCACTCTTTCCATCTGTCTTCTTGGCAGCATCACCTCACCACTTAGAACCTCAGAACCTAAGACGTGATCCTGTGTGACATGGTTCAATACACAGCACTGAAACATGTTTATGTACACCCACATCTACAAAAGATATGTATATAATGTGCAATATGATGATGATGATGATGATGATGATGATGATATCTATTCAGTCATGTCCAACTCTTGGCAATTCTATGGGCCAAGTCTCTCCACATCTTCTGATCTTGCACTACTTCTTTGAGTTGTTCTATGCTGTGGCTGGTATCAGCTTTGATGGTGTCCAGCCACTGTGTTCTTTGGTGGCCTGGTTTCCTTTTACCGCTAACTCTTCCAAACATAATTGCTTTCTCCAGTGAATTCCCGCACATGACATGGGTGCAATATTAAAACTCTCACAACTGGTTTCCCTTTCTCTTTCACACACAAAAGAAATATAGTAAACCTACATAGGGATGAAGGGACCTAGGCAAGAAATCTGAAGAAAACAAAGAACATATGTCTTAATCTGCAACTAGATAACAGTATTTGCTATTTCACATACCCCATGGCTCAGTAGACTTGATCAATCTTGTATTTGCTTGAAAGATAAGCAGGGCTGAGGCTAGTTAGTATTTTCATGTAGTCCATGAGTACTCCAGTTTAAAGTGGAAAATTGAGGAAGCATCCTGGATCAAGGCAATAACAAATCAAGAAAAGACCACTGATGGGTCTGTAGAAAGTTAGCACCAACCCCTCTCCTAGAAGAATGAAATATTCTAGGAAATATTAAAAAGGCAGAATATTATATTTTCCCTAAAGGAGAAACATGTTTCTAAAGACATAAACTCAGAGCCTCAGCTCCCTGCCTCCCCAGCAAATATTTTGGTGCCAACCTATCTACAAGACAAAAGGCTGGGCCAGCTTATCTACAAAACAAAAGACCTTCACCCTCAGGACATGACAGCATTAGCCCTCACTCAAGATCCAAACCAGGACAAAGCCATAAAGCCATAATAGGGATTGCCCAACACCCTTTCAGAACACATCCCTGATTCAACCAAGCCTGGGACTCAAGACAACCTACAAAGTTAGCCCTGCATGGCCCCATGGGAGTCTGACAACCAATCAGAATACATTTCTGCCACAGGAACAGGAAGCAAGTTCAAAGCCCAAGAGAGGGTATAAATCTCTCTCTCTCTCTCACCCATGTGCTCGATTGCCCAGGACCTCAAACTATGTGGTCCTGTCCACCATTAAACCATCTTTCCAAACAGCCTCCATGTTTCCAGTGTCTTTCTCCCCACTTGGAACTGAACCCAGATGGATGTTTCTTCCAACAGGTCTATGAAGCCATGAAGAATACAGTTCAGCTTGAAGAATAATCTTTTTTAAATAATCTCTTTCAAGTACCTTATCTACCACTAGTTTAGATTATCTGTCACGAAATATCCACTTATTCCATTAATGAATTCCATGAATTTTGAAATGTCTCTAAAAGAAGCCTACTAGAGACACCTCCATACTCAAACTTACAAACCAACCAATTAACTGGGTATAAAAAATGAACCTTTTCACTAAGACCCCAGTTATAATCCAGACATTTAATCAGAACTGAACTTCCTGGTGTGATATATTTAAGAATAAACAGGAATTCAGTCTTAAAATACAAGTTTGTATAGAATACATTCCAAATTCAAATTCTTTGAATTCCACAGTCAAATGAAACTTTTTTTTTGAAAAGTATAAAATAGCAAGCAATGTGAAGGATGTCAACTTTGGCTCTTGCAGAACCATTGTGAGGTAGAATAGATAGCGCTGTGATAAAGAGACTTGATCTAAGAGGAATGATCTTACTAAACAAGCTAATACATTAATAATTCCATTAAGGCTTATAGTATCAAACAATGATGTATTGGGAAACAGTATCAGACAGTTAGAAAAAAGATAAAATGTTGATAAAAAGGAAAAGTTAATTTCTATTTAGTCTCCAGAGATATTAGTTCCAAGGACAAAATGCTTTCTTCTGATATAGTTAATTCCGTATCCAGACAGTTTCTTTTTTCCTCTCAATACCATTACAGTTCAGATTTCGCGCCTCCAGGCTCCTCACACACACACACACACACATTTAAAAAGGGACTTTACCTACAAATATTTTCACAAGGAGAGTGCCAAACGCAAAACGGTCCATTTGTGGGGCTCATAAACTATGTTCTGTTGTAAACACAACATCTCTGTCTTCATGTCATCCTCATATTTACCAGAAACTCAGTCCATAAGTCTGTCACACATTGTGTAAAAGACCTGCCAAGTTATCACCCCGGAAACATCCCATCAGCCCTAAACTGGGAAACTGGCATATCGCATGGGTTAACAACAGTCTTCCACCTGCACGAATAGTAAATGTTACTATAGTTAGATGTGATGTGCCGCCACTTTTTTTTTTTTTTTTTTAATTCGGCCGCTCTCTTCCTAGATTCTTTTGAAACCGGACTAATGGCCACCGTCCAGCTCTCGTCTGTCGTATTAGCGCTACAAGCTCCTCACGTGCTTCCCCTGCTGCTCTCCGTAGGGAGGAACGAGGCAGAGTTATTATTTACCGTTTACTACTAGGCGCTCTCACTGCTTCCCTCTTATTCAAACTGAGACGTTGTTTGGCGCACCAAATTCTAGGCGACGGCTACTACCCGCCAAGAAACTTCCCGCCATTTCTTCCGCGCACCGCGGGCGCCTTGGAAGAGCGCCCGAAGCGGGAGGGCCGAGCTGAGAGGTCGTAGAAGGACGTCAAACGCTGGTTGTTGCTGCGGGGCAGCGTGCGTTCTTCGCCCTGGGAAAAGAGCGCGGGTCGCGAACCGCGCTCAAGCCTACCTTGAGCACGCCGGGACGCTCTCTATCTACACGTGGATGGACTTGCGTAGGTGGCTTGAAAAGGAGGTCTGTTGCCCCGGAAGACCCACGTCTGGCTTTGCCTTCTCGCGGCTTGCCTCCTTGCAACTGTTTGGTCCAGAATCCGAACACCCAAGTGGTCATTTTTACGCGATTTTGTCTTCTTTCTTTTTCTTGGTCAAGGATGGGGGGGGGGGAGAAACGGGGCGGGAGATCCATTTTGTTTTCTTCCTCTTGATGGGGCAGAATGCAACTCAGAACCACAAGCATGAGGTTGTTTTTTTTGTTGTTGTTTTTTTTTTGAGAACTCCCATTAAATTCATTGGGTTCCATGCGAACTAATTGAGGATCGCCGCTTTCACGTGCTGCCGCGTCTCCCCTCTTACCGCACGAGGCCGAACCCCTATCCCATTTACAATCTTTTGAGCTACGCAACGCAATCGTGTGTTACCTAATTCCCTCGCTCGCTCGCTCGCTCGCGTGTTGGGCATATTGGAACCTCTTGCTAGGGTAAAAGTCTTTGCAATTGCTTTTAATGCATCGCTGATCCCTGGCCCGGGCATCCAAACGGGAAGAGCCAAGAAGCCCTCGGGATTTCACGTGCCTTCAGGCTGCCGAGGAAAAGGGCAGCTTCTCTGAGCGGCATCAACCGCGTTAAAAGCAGCGGCGGCAGCAAAAGCATCGGGGAAAGGGGAAGCCTGGCAGGAGACGCGGCCAGTCCTGGGGCCACGCGACGGCGCGCTCCGTTGAAAGGCCGGCTGGGAGGGGAAGAAGGGGAGGTGAGATGAGGCGAGGCGTCCGGTAAACGTTGCGAGCGACTTTGGAGCCCGTCGTGGAGCCGCCGCGCCTTGCCCCCCTCCCCAAGGCTGCTCCGAGGAAACGGAGCTCGCTTCCGCTCCCCGCGTTTCTTCGTGGAGCGACGGGATCCAATGACCTAGAGAGCTCGTAAGCCATGCGACCCGACGACATCAACCCTCGGACTGGACTGGTGGTGGCTTTGGTCAGCGTCTTCTTGGTGTTCGGCTTCATGTTCACGGTTTCCGGGATCAAAGGCGAGACTTTGGGGGACATCCCACTTCTGGCCATCGGACCGGCCATCTGCTTACCCGGCATCGCCGCTATCGCCCTGGCGAGGAAAACCGACGGCTGCACCAAATGGCCCAACGTCAGCTATTGCCCCCCGTGCGGCTGCTGCCGCAAGAAACCCCAGGACAAGGAGGTCCTGGAGTTGCTGAGGACCCCTTCGGACCTGGAGTCCGGCAAAAGCAGCTGCGACGAGCTGGCCCTGAAAGCCCGCGACGCCCAGCCGGCTGAGGCGACCCACCAGGTGGCCTGCGGGGGGAAAGACTCACTCGCCACCCCCGCCGCGCGGGATTGCGTGGGCTTGGACCCCAAAGTGGCTCAGGAGGAAATGTTGAGGTACTTGGAGAAGTGCTATCCGGAGATGCCCGGCGGGAACATTTTTGTGGCCGAGGCCTCTCCTTACAGTGCCTTAGACCAGCCGCGGGGGGAGTCCCCTGGCCTCGAGGGGGCCGCCGCCGCCTGGCCGGCGGAGGACGATTTGAACGTCGTCCCCAGCGACAGCATCATCATTTGCTCCTACACGGAGAGCAGCCCTTACGACAGGTACTGTTGTTATATAAACCCCACCGAAGACCTCACTTCGGATCCCCAGGCGATCGTTTGAACGAACCGTCCCGTCTTTGCCAGCGCTCCGACCTTCCTCTTGGCCCCGCGTTCTTTCAAACGGGGACAAACGATACTGACGATCCACCTTTCCGACTCTTCCCCCCCCCCAAAAAAAAACCATAACGGTAATAATAACAACATAATGATAATATTATAATCATATATTAGCTGGTATTGCACTGCATGGGACTAGCCTCCTAGCTCAGCTGTTAACTTTAAAACCTGGTAGGGGACTGATACGCGAACCTTTGGTGCCTGAAATACTTTTCGTTTTCGTTCCAATGCAAGTAATAATGGCTTGTTCAAGGAGAATCGACGTTTGGTATGGTGAGTTCTGAGCAGCGAGGCTTCAGCTATTTTCTTATACAGGGCTAAAGAAATGGGGTTAATTCCCGTGCACTTGCCAAGTTCAAAGTTCGTCCGGAAATGGACTGGGTGCTGTTATTCATGTCTATGGAGATTCTCAGTCATCTAGGCCATGGTTGTCCCAAAGGTGCTTTTTCAAAAGGCAACTGGGCTTTGTTTTTCCATGAAGACGTTTCTCTTCTCATCCAAGAAGCTTCTTCAGTTCTCATTGAATAACTGAAGAAGCTTCTTGGATGACACGCGAAAGGTCTTCAAGGAAAAACAAAGTTCAGTTGCCTTTGGAAAATGCACCTTTGGGTGTGGTTATTAACTTTTGCAAGTTAATATGGAGGGAGCTCCGTTAAGATCCTTGAAGTTGTGTACTCCCCACCCCCCTTCCCTGCTCCAACTTTTACCATGTTAAGCAAATTCAGCATACTTCAAAGAGTGTTGTGTGCAGAAATCAAAGCCTGAAGACCATATCCATGAAGGGAAATGAGTGAAATTATATTAATACCTGAGTTTTCAAACTTTATTAATATGCCATTAGTTTCCAACTTCTTTTCTCTCTCTCTCTAGTATGCTCAGTATTGTTGTATGTCATGCAATCTCCCTTCTTCTGCATAAGGTCTCCAATGAAATGGAAATAATGATGGAAGCTAAGAGTTCTAGTTTTGAACTTGCACTAGATTTTGACTTGAAGCATACTTGTGTATCCTACTGTGACTATTCTGAATGTACAGTTGAGTTAAAAACGTTATGTAACCAGCAATGCAATCTGACAAAATCAAGCCATTTGCGTTCCATTAGTTTTGTGGGGAATTTTGAATATGTTGCTAAATCTCTCCAGTTGAAATTTGTGGCATTCAAAAGGGCTTAAATTTGGGTGGGTTATCCTCCTAGCTTTTTCTGCTCCCCCTCCCCTATTTTTTGATACAAGGTTAGAAGTTTTATTGGCCATGCTACAAACACCATGTAACTCCATAACCGTGAATTCTTATGATTCAGCATAGAACAAAATAAGCCTCTCAGAAACTGCAGAATCAGCAAACCTCATATACATATTTCTGTACTCTAAATGTACATGCAACATCATTTTGTGTGTATGTTACATATTTAATCCATGCAGGATACCTTACAGGGATGAAATGTGAGGAACAACATATTTAATAAATTTAGAACAATTTGCACTTGGTTTTAGCTTTTTAAGTTTGCCTAAACCAGAAATCTTCTAAAAGGTTTCCCAGTTTTAAAAGCCTCGTATCTTAGTCACACATATTTTATTTCTGATAGGTTTGTTAAGCTTCCTGTGATCCATCTCAGTGGAAAGCAAGAGGTAATCATGCACAATCATCCTTCCGTTTTGTTGAGAGCAGTTGACCATTTAACCCTTGTGCACGTGGTCCATCTTAACAGATAAATGAAAAATACCTGCAAGCACTTTGTGGGAAACATGGTTAAGCAACATTTATTTCAAAGCAGAATATCAGAAAGGGATCTTGTGTTTTCTGTTATGAATTTTTAGATTTCTATCCTGCCTTTACTCAGGGAAGAAAGGCAAGCACGTCTTCCTTCCTCCTCCCACTTTCCCCTACTATTAACATCCTTGTAAAGTAGGTAGGGCTGACAGGCTGGGTGGCCCCAAATCACCTAATGAACTTTTGTGGCTGAGGATGGACTTCCCAAAGCCAGGCCAGCATCTTAACCACAATACTACACTGCCTGTTGTTACTATGCATGTGATATTTCTTACTTGTTATGTAAAATTGTTACTGGAGTAGGAAGGTAGAATGGAAACAAATCATTCTATTGGCCCCTTGCACATTTTCAGGGAACAGCTAGAAACACCAGATAAAAAGTGAGTCATCAAAGCACAGGGCTGCAAAAAACTGATTATAAAGAGAAGGGAGCAAGATTTATCCCAGGACCACAAGTGGCTTGCTAGCATTTCTTTTTCGGGCCCCAAAGTTCCCCAAACAGAGCAAGGCCAAAGTTGCGTCTCTTATAGGTTCAAGCGAATGTTCAATGCACCAGCTTTACCCTTTCAAACTCCTGTTCTTCCTCCCCGAGGAACAGCAATTAGTTACACCCACTTCTGGAGTATGTCTTTGAAGATGCCCAAAGTCTCACGTGGCTTTTGGGCTAAAAAAAGTTGTGCATTCCTGGCTGAGGGTAACATGCGCTCTCAGGTTCCTTAGTGTTAAGTAGTGGGAATGATCACAGGAGACAGACTTCAGAACAGCTCTTTTATTTAGCTCTACTCCAGACAACCAGCAAAGAAGGGTCTGACAGCTTGCCCTTTTATAGGGAGGTGTCAGACAGAACAGCCAATGGCGTTTGAGCATTTTCCCGCTCAAACGCTGGACCTGGGTGAAACCATGTACTGACAGTTAGTACATAACACCTAGATTCCTTTAGATTCTCCAAATATTTCAAAATTCAAAGGTAACCAGATTCCATTAACACTAGGGCATGCCACAAGGAAAGTGGAGCAAAATTTCAGGTTTAATCAAGATGGAGATACAATGGAAGAAGATGGAATTCAGATTGATTAACTGCATTATGGGAAAAGTTCATTCCCTAGAACTGAATTCCCCCCCCCCCCCATTCTCTGTGGCATGTTCTGGACATTAAAAGTCAAGCCCTGTTATGTTTAAAGCCTTGAATGGTTTAGCACCACATTAGCTGAAGGAGCACGTTGTCCTGTAAAATACCCAATGAGATTTTAAGATCTTTTAAGATCTAATAAGGCCTTCTTCTAAGTTCCCATCACAGCAAAGAATTTGACGTGGGTCTGAACAAAGGTGGGGGGGTTTGCAGTGGCACCCCATTTGTGGAATTCTCTCCACAGAGAGACTCAGCTAACATCCACTTGAGGATCATTTTGACACCAGGTGAAAATCTGTCTATTTCCCCTGGCCTTTTTTTACTGCACTTTAATTGTACTTTAATTTGTATTGTTTTAGCTTCATATGATTGCCTTGCTGCTGCCTAGCTTGCATTTTATTTGAATTTTTTTTGGTATATGTTTTTATTAAAATTGTATCTTTTAGTATGTTTTATTGTAAGTCACCCAAGAGTTTGGCTATTGAGCAATTTAAATTTTTTAATAAACAATAAATAACACTTTAACCCAATAACATCTGCTCTCCCAAACTATTTATTCTTCAACAGAACCTTGTTTGGTGCCCATAATGTACCTCCTTGGGCAAATAGCTGGGAAAAGGGGGAAAATTTATTAAGAAATTAATAATATGCTTTTAAGAAACCACAGAAAGCAATGTGTTCTTTGGGGGGCTCAGCCTTTCTATTTGCACTATAGGAATAATTGTATTGAGCTGCTTTGGTGGCTTGTTTTAAAAATTACAGTACAAGTTTATTTAAATGAAACACTTTGAATGTTCAGAGTAGATTTATGCATGCTAACTTAACTCTGTGTGAGTTTGCTGGTTAGTATGTATAATTTTAGTAAGCTAGTTAATTGGGGGGGGGGATTATTTAGAGTGCCCTTAATAGCCTAATTGAAAAATTGGTATAAGTGCAGGTCCTGTTCCTGAAAGCCAGTGAAATCACAAAATTTTTCATTTAAATATGAGCCTTGAAGTTTAATTACAGCTTTTTAAAGGGACTACAAAAGATAAACTGAAGGATTATAAAATTGACTGGATACTGGAAATGAGTATTTCATTTTAAAATTCTGATAACATTTTAGGAATGAAATGGTGAATTTTAAAAATGCATTGATTAAAATATCAAAAATTTCACAATATCAATTAAACATAAAAGAATATATGCTTCTTTCCCCTTTTAAACAATTTAGTGTACAACTCATAATTTTAACATTCATGTATTCTATTCTAAATTTTAAAAAATATATTAATGATACTGGAGAAATTTATAGTAAGAACGATCCAAATACATGTAATACAAAATAGCTTATAAACAGGAAAGAAAAAGACAACAACAATAACAAAAACATTCAATAGAAGTAACAAGAAGTAGAAGCATAGTTTTAAGTCCTACCATGAGATTGTAGTCCTATGCTTATGGAAATCAGTGAAACTTTCAAGGTAGAAGGCAACAGAAAGAAAAGTATTGAAAATGTGAAATGTTAATGTATTCTTAAATAAAAAAAGTTATAATTGCTATTATAATAAAGAACACATTTTTATCTCTAACATCTGAAAGCAACCTTTTTTCTCCAACATCTGACATCCAATTAATGCAGATCACAAAGGAAAGCAAAACAGAATAGCAACTCCATATATTGGCTATACATAGAAAAGAAATTTGGAAGAGAATAGAAGTTACAAGAAGCAAAAATATCCTGCAAAGAGAAATTACAGACAAAATGAATCTTTAGAAAATACTGCAGATAAGGAAACAATTACTGAAATATTACTGACTTACAATTTGGAGTCTTATGGGTAAAGCTCAACATTTTTTCTAATTATAACAAATAGGCAAATAACTTTGGCCTAACTAATCTAACACAAAAATATTTAGTTACTGTATAAGACTGCAATATTTTTCCCCATTGAATTCAAGAGTATCAAGTTCTTCAACTCAACACAAATCAGCATAAAGAGAAAAAGAAGGGAAATAAAATGTAATAATTACTGGGTGCTCTAATAAATGGCAATTTTTTTCAGAGGGCATTTTTCACAACATACACAATCTCTTTAAGCACAATTCATGTTTTCTCAACCAGTCAAAGTAACATCAGTCTCTGGTCTGATCCAGCGGGACTTCTCTTAATCACTAGGGGACTTGAGCGTCTTTGAATGCATGTGCATTTAACTGATGCTACACAGTTTTGCAACGTGAGTATCACTTATGGCGGTAGTTATTTAGGAACAAAGGAATGCTTGCAGGAAGCAGCCAAGCTTTTGCTTCAGGAATCAGACTGCTTGGCAAATTCCATCCCAAATTCCAAGAAAAGCCAGAGTGATTGGTGAAGGTCCTTGGTGAAAAAAGCATTGCATCCTCCAGTAGCAATTCAATAGGAATCCAGCATCCCAAAGGTGAATTAAACAATGCCAACACAGAATGCTTATCCTCATACAAAAAAGGAACACAACAGTATAGACAGCATCACGACTCTCCCGTTTGTTTTCTAAAGTGTTTGCTCTGCATTCAGACCTTGCATTTGTGCCTTTACTGGGTGCTTGTTGCCAACTTGGAACTCTTTCACCCTCCAAAAAAGTTCTGAATATAATAGAGGTAAAGAATTATACCACCATGTATGAGTTTTGATAGCGTGCCTAGAAAAAAAAACTTAATAAAACTGCTTTGGACAGCACATCTTACACAAACTGCCATTTACTGTATTTCATTGTCTCCTATTTTTCACATTTTAGATCATGAGTTCCCTATTTAATGTTCCCAACCGAATAGAAATGGGAAACTAAGCAAGCTTGTTAGTTCCAAATTCTTGTATCCTCTCTAACCTTGCCCAGTAATTGTGTTCTAAGGAGGGAGAGTCTAAAAGAGACTGATTCACTTTATCCAGTACAAACCACAGTGAGTTTCTACATATAAACTATGGAGTATGTTCTCCCAAACAATCATGTCCTCTGGGTAGCTGTTAACAGGGATGGTGTATAAGGGACATTACAAGGGGAAAGAATGAAACCTGCCAAGAGTGAAACATTGGCAGCTATGTGCCTTTTGGTTTCAACTTGTCATTAGGGTAACGGGGAAAGTGTTGATTACAAATAGGTTAGTTGGAGAAACGAAACTTCTACAGTTCCACTGAACCTTGTGAAAGTCTGGAAACTTTTCAAGGACATCTTAACAGGTGTGAAGAAGAAGGCAGATGGTTCCCATAACAAAGAGAACTTGTTTACATGATCTATGAGGAAGCCTGGGAGTTTGGCTGGGAAAATCATTGTTTAATACTGTGAACTGATGCCTGAGAATGTCAGGGTTAGTTATATCTTGCCATTACCATGCAATGCATTCAATAAACAGCTTTTCAGAAATGAAATGATCCCGGACTTTTATTTGGATACTCAAGCTGGATGTTGACAGAAACCTCCTCTTGACTTTCACGGTTGTATGATTCCTGATAGCTCCGCCCATCATAGTCAGCAGTGAAAGCTGCTAACAGTTATATTTCAGTAATAATCACAGCAAACTTGGAGTTGAATGTGAACTGGAATAAGATTATACATTGTGCTAAACCATGGTTCATTTTAACCATGCTTTGTTGAACAAGAACTAGTGGCCTAACACAAGCTACAAAGCATGGCCACAAATTACAAGGACTGCACTCACAATTCTTGCTAAGCCACAACCGCTGGCAGAATGAAAATGATATGTATCCTCGGGTCTTCAGAGAAAATAACAGGCTAGCTATAAATAAACAGATGTATCAAATTGTTAAAAACTGTTAAAAACAATAAACCATAGCTTGATATAACACTTGAATCTTCACAGAGACTACTTGGGTTAATCCGTGAGCTGAAAATTGTATTGGTTGTATGGTTTGTTTAAAAAAACAAGAATCTTGAGATAACTCAGATTCTTCCTGCTTATAATTTTCTAAAAAGCTAGAGAGATCAGCCGTCTGATAACATTCTTTTGGAATGGATTTGAAAATGGACCATTCTATACAACACCAGGAATGATACCAAAACCACTCTGGTTAATAGCTTCAGAGGTTGCAGATGGGCTTAATCCCTTCTTCTGAATTATTCCAAACTTTTTCCCTTCCAGCCAATATGTTACCATATCGCCTTTTCCCTAAAATTAAAAACAATAATGGACCATTTCAGTAGTGTCAATAGCCATACTTTGTTTCTGAGAACATTTCCTTTACACATTATGACAACAAAGAAGCAGACTAGCCTACTGCTTTTTAAAATTAAGTCTGAATAGAGTTACAGGCAGCAAGCATTACTAAGGACATTAATCAACTCAAACACGCATTTTAATTAACAGAGCTGCAAGTAAAGGTTACAAGGAGGGTATGAAGTAATTTTATTTTCTGTGAACCTAAAATTCAGTTGAGTCTTAAGTTAATTTGAAATGAAACATTATTTCCTATTCTTCTTCCCCTTTGAGGACTAAGGATTGAAATAATTCTGATGCCCGCTCTCTTAGAATAGCTAATTTCTTTTTATCCAAATTAGAAAACTAGTTTCAGAACTTGTCCAGGAATGTTAAGTCAGATACACGGGGCTAAACAACCTGGACTGTCTTGATGTTGTTAGTTATTAACTAAGTAACTGATTGATTTACTGAAGATGCTCTGATTTGTCAATCAAATCACTGGTCACCAACAAGTAGCAAATATTTGCTGTTTGTAATAACTGAGTTTTATTTTAGAATGAAACTGAAGATTCATCAGAACTGTGTTGGTCTTGTACATGCAAGTGTCATGCCCCTGTCGGAGCCTGAATCTGCAGAGGAAGATGAGCCGGAACTGGAGCCGATGGAGATCAAGGAGGTGGCTTCATTGGCTTCGGAAGAATATGGGGAGGAGCAGGCCGAGTCAGGCCAGGGCCTTTCAGGATTGGGATCAGTGGTGGGTTGCTACCGGTTTGCCACGGATCAGGCGAACTGGTAGCGGCGGGAGGCTCCACCCACCCGCCCGGACGTCTCTGCGCATGCACTCCCAATAGCAAACCGGTAGCTAAGGTAATTGAAACCCACTACTGATTGGGATGGCTTGTAGGCAGGGAGGAACGGGGACAGGATGACCAAGAGAGGCTAAGCAGTGAACATGAGAGACAGGTGATGAGCAAGGACCACCACCCCGATCCTCAACCACGGAGAGTGGAGAGAAGGTGGGAACAGTGCAGGCTGACCTGACTACTCAAGAGGAGAGCGCTCCACCCTTCTCCACAAGGCACACCTGGGGACTGAGACTTAAGGAGATGCTGTGGGGAGGGGCATTTGTTGGGAACAAACACTGAATTCATAGAGTGTTGTGTGCCGTTACCGATGTTAGACGTTTCCTGGACTTCTTGCTTTGTTCCTTTGCTTCCTGGATTAATTGACTGGTTCCTTTGCATCCTGGACTAATTGACTTATTCCCTTGCCCTGCTGGATTTCTTATTTGCAGCTGTTGTGCTCACAGCGTTGTGCTGGACTACTTGCAGCCAGAGGCTGCTGTAGGTGTGTATGTGTGTGTGTCATTACTTTGCTCTGGGACTTGCCAGAAACATGGGGGCGTTTGGGGAACATTTTGAGCAATAAAGGGGCGGTTTGAACTGTCAGCTGACTGTGTTGCCTCTGTGCCATGCCTGGGTCATCACAGAAAGTTGTTCAAATCTATTCTTAATTCTAACAACTTGCAAGGAAACCAACAAGCCATATGCAGGCTTTGCATGGCACATATTCTTTAATGCTTCACTGGATCCAGTTAATGAATGCAGCACCTCTGATATACAGCACATCTATCATTCTTAATAAACGCCCTACCCCCTGACAAAAGGCAATGCCTGTAAGGGAGTTACGCCTTTGTTAGGGAGAAAATTGGAACAAAAGAAGATATTAACCAGACAGGCAGGAGTAAGCAGGAGTCTAGGCAATGAATCTACTGAGGGAAACAAACTCAAGGAATTGAATAGGGAGAAAGAAAGAGCCACCATCTAAACCCAGTCAAAACACTCATGAAATTAAAAGAGTCTCTCCTGGTATCTGCCTTCCAGCTATTTCTATTTTCTCTGATAGGGCTGTTGAAAGCTGGAAGTAAAAAAGAAAAAGCCATAGAGTAATTCTATGTAGTAATTTAAGGCAGGGGTCTCCAACCTTGGCAACTTTAAGACTTGTGGACTTCAACTCCCAGCAAAGCTGGCTGAGGAATTCTGGGAGTTGAAGTCCACAAGTCTTAAAGTTGCCAAGGTTGGAGACCCCTGGTTTAAGGCATTAGATAAGAAATGGGGAGAGTTTAAGATCTAGTTCTACCTTGGGCATGAAGCCAACTGGATGACTTTGAGCCAGGCACTTTCTCTCAGCCCTAGGAAGCAGACAATGGCAAACCACTTCGAAAAACCTTGCCAAGGAAACTGCAGAGGCTAGTGCAGGCACTCACCAGGAGTCAAAACTGACTTGAAATCACATACAAACCTACGGCAGGAAAGAAGCAATCTCAAGTGGGTGTGCCTTCAAGTCAAGTCAAGGCCAAGGAAGACGTTCTAGGAGTCTTCCTAATCAAGAATCTGCAGGCTGAGCATTTTTTTTTAAATTGCTGCATTGAAATAAATTGGGTGGGTGAGAGGGATACCTTTGTCTTTGGTACTTTCATCTATAATGAAAGTTGATTGGTTGAAGCTCTCCTACTTGGTGAGGAGAGAAAACATTTCTCAATTTTCTGCAACCATATTTTATAGCTACTTCTTCCAGGGTTATAGCTTGAGGTTAAAAATAGCTTCTGGAAAACCTCAGCACAAATGAGGCTCTAGGGTGATAATATCTCTCAATACTTTGACCAAACTGCAATTCCCAGGGTCCCTGGGGGTAGACATTAAATGCAAATTGGCCTAAGGAGCGATTCAAACATAAATGCAATTCATATTTCAAATATGGACAGGACGGTTAAAACAAAATCTGCTAAAGAATGACCATTCGTTTCCCATTTGGGGAAAGCTTGAACATATTTACCTTGATTTGCAAATTCCCTCGGCACACCAATACATACTCTCCAATCTGTTGCAGCAGCTGGTATGTGCTTGAACTGCACTGTATTTTGAGAGCTAAAGGGAAAATGAGAAGCAGTGTTGCCATTGTTTTCATAGTTGAAAAATCCATTTTCAAAGATAACGAACAATAGGTATCCTGACTCTTAAAACAGCTCATGCTTCTACTATTATCCTAACCTTCAGTTTACTTTGAAAGCATCTTGGAATACACATGTGACTGTCAACAAAGGCAGTTAACCCTTTTATGAAAATTAAGAAATGGGAAAAGCTTAATATCCTTCATTTCAAGACATGGGGTTGTTAAATAAGATTAAGAAGAAGCTCAGGAAAAGCACTAATAACTTAAATTTCATGGTCTAACTGAACAAGAGAATGGTAACCGGTTCATTTGAACGGGCATCTACAGGAAAACTCTGTGACATAATGTATCTAGGAAAGCACTTGGTAAAGTACCACGTAATTTTCTGATTAGCAGTTACTATTGATTGGAGGGCATGTCTATATTGTAGATCTCTAACCAACTTAAAAAGCAAAATTAAAAATATTCATCAGTGGTTGAAATAAAATCAAAGGAAGCAAACTGGGCATGTGGTGTTTGGTTCTAGCCACAACACTGTATTCTACATTTTTATTAATCACTAAGATGAAAAGGGAACACTTTTTAAATTTGCAGGCAACACAAATTACATGAGAAAGTCAACGTTCTAGGACAGAAGCAAAATTCAAAATGATCTTCTTAGATTAAACATGTGACTTGAAAATAATAAAATGAAATTTAGTAGAGAGTTTCTTGGTCAAGAAAAAGACATCAAAAGTATAGAATGGAGGAAACTAGTTTACTAATAATATGTCAGAAAAGATCTTAGAATAGCAGGTGATCAGAAACTGAATATGACTTAGCAGTGTGAACTGGATTTTAATAGGATAAGTGATGTTCTACATTTCATTAATAAAACTACGATTTCCAAATCATGGAAAGTAGTATTTCTCAGAACTCTTGAGTACAATTTAGGACACTATATTAAAAAAAAGATGCATAGAAAAAGAACCAGATACAAGGCAAGAGAACAAGAAAGTTTAGAAACAAAATCATATAAGGAGAGATGGACAAAGAGGAGATATGTTGGCATTTTCCCAATATTTGAAGGAATGTCACACGGAAGATTAAGATTTGTTTTTTTATTGTTCCAGAGTCCCAGACACAGTAATAGATAGGAAAAAGATTTCAGTGAAATGATAGGAAAAACTAATGATAAGAAGAATTTGACGGCAGAAGTAGATACTAAGGGAGGTAATAATCTCTGTTTAATTGGCTATCTTCAAGCAAAATCTGGACAGTCAACTTTCACAGATTTGGGGACTTCTTCCAGCTCTATGATTCTCTAGCAGAGCTTTCCCCAACTCTATTGTTTTTAAATGCATTCCTCAACGTCAAGAATTCTTCAGAGGACACTACAGTATATTAGGAAAAATTAACCTAGAAGATAATACCCAATGTTTGACATTTTTTACTGAGTATACTGCCTCCCAGTAAAGAGAGGAATTTGCTGCTCTAAATTTGTTAATCTAAGTCAAGGGTGGGGAACTATGGCCCTTTTATGACTTGTGGCTCAGGAATTCTGGGAGTTGAAGTCCACAAGTCATAAAAGGGCTACAGTTCCCCACCTCTGATCTAAGACAGGGATTTACGACTGTTTTCTATGGATTTCTTAGCCATATTTGTAGTTTTGTTATGACAGTTTAGGATGGCACAGCCTTGCAGGTAGTCCTTGAATTATTACTAGTTGTTTAACAACCATTCAAGTTATGGCAGCCTCAGAAAAGCTGCTTTACGGCTCATAAAGCAAAAGGCGCTTCCAGCCATTGTAAAATGTGGCCTCCCAGTTACATGATTTCATTTGGGGGACTTAGCATCCAGCTTGCATTTATGACCAGTTGCAGTCATGTGACTGATTTATGACATATTTTGCTGGTTTCTAGCATTTTATTTTTTGCCCCTTTCTTGCAAACAACCACGTGATTCCGTCTTATGACCATGTGATTCACTTAATGTCTGCATGATTCAGTTTTTTGACCATATGATTCACTTAATGATTGCCATAAAAACAGTCAAAAAATCAGGTCCAATCACAAGGGTGCATTGACTTATAACCGCAATAATGTACAGCCGAATTGTCCCAAACGTGGTTATAAATTGAGGACTTCCTGTACTTTATTAGAGAAAGGTACAACAATTTTTCAAACAACTCTATATCTCTCTATATAACTCTATATCTGAATTAATCAAATAATAATAATAGTTTAATCACAAGATCACACAGACTGCAAAGAACAGCATGGCAAACCAGCAACAATGGTGACTTGAAAGATCTGCAAGAAATACCATTTGACTGCAAGTAAGAACTGGTGGGACCATAAAATAGAGAAAGTCATAGAAAATGAAGAAGCTAAAGTGCTCTGGGACTTTAGAATTCAAACTGACAGACACCTGCCACATAACAACCCAAAGTTAACAATTGTAGATAAAAAAGACAAAAAAGTCTGGATAGTGGACATGGCAGTACCTGGAGACAGACAAAAAGAAGAGAAAGAACTGGACAAAATATAAAATACAAAGACTTGCAAATAGAAATAGAATGACTGTGGCAAAAATAGCAAAGTTAGTACCAATACAAATAGGTGCCTTGGATTCAGTCCCAAAACAACTGGAGCACCACTTGAATACCATAGGCATTGATAAATTCACCATCAGTCAATTGCAAAAGGAACAATTTACATCCTACAATGATACCTCTAACACCATCAAACATCCACATCTGCCTATTCCAGGTCCTTGGGAATGCCTCAATAGGCGGACAAAAATGCCAAATCCAGTCTGAACATCTGGCTGACTGTGCAATGAATAAAAATCAATTTATATAGCCACCCATCTCAGCAGTGACTCAGGGAAGTAGACAATAATAAAAATTTTAAAATGAGAAACACAGCAGCCAAGATCATTAACCATCATCCACATAGCCAGGAGAAAACACACAAAACCAGAACCAGGGCCAAGTCTCTAAGGCCATACGGAAGACCAGCAGGGTCAGGGCCAACCTAAACTCTGAGGGATAATGTTCAAGGAGGCAGGCACCATACAGGAATGCCTCATCCTCTGTGCCCTGCCACCCACAATTCCTTAGCCAAAAACAGCTGAAAGATACCCACTCTGCCAGACTAAGTCAGGAAAGAAATCTGAAGTGGCACCAACTCATAGCTCAATGCTTGATTGTACTGTTAAATACTGCACTTCACCTTCACTGGTAGATTCCATCCTGGAGGCTGTGTTGACTGTGTCCCCAAATAGACAATACCGTGGCATTTTGGTTCCAACAATTCCTGCCACAACTGGACCTAAAGAAGAAAGTAGAAAGATTCCTTTAGCTCTTGCGCCTCCATTAGAGTTTATCACAATGGAAAAACTAGGCATACAGGCTACCTATACGAGGAGTAATTGCATCAAAGAGAACTAAAGAACAGGGAGCAAGATGGCAAAGAGAGAAGCAGGATAAGAAGCGATGACCAGAATGACATCTTTCTAAGAAGAAAGCAGATGCTTAGCTGATACAGCTGCACTTGGAAAGAAAAGATAGATGGTACCCCATTAGTGCAATAATTCGGGATGCAATCTAAGAAGTTGCTTGTAGTCATATAAATTGGTTGGTTGCAAGTAGTCTAAATTTAAGCACCAGAGTTACTGAAACTATTCCTCAATGTGAATCAAGTGAGGGCAATTCAATGACCAGTTCAAATGCTAGACTAAAACATTTAAGAACATGAAACATGATGATCATTTACTTCCTACTAATGACTTTGTGCCAATTCCAAGGATTATACTACTAGTTCCCATTACCACTTCTTCCCTATTATGAATGAATGAAACCAATCAATCTGCTGCCATTTTGTCACTAGATAAGTGGCATGGCTAGTGCTTCCAGTACCCCTATTTCATCAATCCAACATTCATTACCAGCGTTAGTCACGGAGGTGAACAGTCTAATACACTGGTCTACAAATTTTGGGAAATTATCGACCTCCGTGATAAAATGTGTTAATTTTACATATTTTGATTAGATGAATTAGAAAACAGGTGATAAAGGTGCTGGTTGGCTAAAGTTTTCACAATAAAGTTTTATACACAGGCGAGTATATTTGCCTACAAGTGAGGGAGGTGTCTAATGATCATGATGCCTCGTAGCTTCTCAACAAAGTACAGTAGAACAATGAAAATGGTACCACATGGAAGTGTATAAATTTATCTTCACTTTGAGAACAGCAAGGCAGATAACTATGAAAACTTGAAAATTTGCTTAGGTCCTATAATGCACTTGGTTCAAACATGTCACTGAAAATTCACTTCTTACACTCGCATTTAGATTATTTCCCTTTGAACTGTGGGGCAGTGAGTGATGAGCATGGGGAGAGATTCCACTAGGATATCACAGCATGGAGAAAAGATATCGAGGTAAATGGAATCCGTCGATGCTTGCAGATTACTGCTGGACTCTCCCCAGGGATGATCCTACTGCAGTTTACAAGAGAAAAGCCAAAAAGCGCCGTTTAGATACCAAATAAAGATGGAACCTTGTTGTTTTATCTGAAAAGCTTGTCAGTTTTTCATGCAAAAAGCATGAAAATAGTTACATGAAAAACCAATAAATGAATGGAAAGTTACGTTATTGGTATCAATAAAAAGATAAATTTATGACGATTGGTGTGGCACCATTCTCATTGCTATATCACATTTTGCAGAAAAGTTTTGGAGCATAATCGCACATCCCTCTTGTAATTTTTGAATTATTTTGATGGAATTTTGACGTGAAGCTGGTATCTTGGAAACTGGAGCCAATTAATACTCAGGACTTAATGTTCCTTTATTAGTGACCCAATTCTGGTAAAATTAAGCTACTTTCATTTCTGAGGCTTTCTCCTTGTAGACCAGTGATACCTGAGTGGATTCCTGCTCGAATTTTAAGCTGGGTCTCAGGCTTGTGTGGAATCTTAAACGTTTTGCACACCAAAACAAGCTCCAGAGCCATGCTTGCAATTTCACTGGCATGATGAATGCCATTCTCTCTTGGCACTCCCGATACTACCATATCTGAAAATGACAATAAGTACACAAAAGGGGTAAATTATAATTAACATTCATATCACAGTTGCAATCTCACACATACATATCAATGAAACCCAATGCGTACAACAGTCCGTAGCGTCAGGCAGCACTAAATGGCATTCTCATAATCTCTATCAAAAAATCAATAGCAAAACTAAAGCATTTATTTATAAAAACTATTTCTGAAAGTTTTATACAAAAAGGAATCATTATGTGTTTGAGAAGAGCTTTGCATTTAAGACAAAGAGTTCCTGGGGAATTTATATTAATTCATAAATATAAAATATAACAATTTTTGGCATGATCAAACATTCATTATGGTAGGGAAATCATGAATGGAAATGGACAGATTTTTAAGTATTTAAAGTTTGAAAAATAATCCTAAAATACTGTCCTATAAAACCTTCAGAAAAACATACCAGATTTGCACACGCTTATACACAAAACATCTCGCACACCAGGAAAGCAAAATCTTCAGATTACTGAATTAGAGCAGCCGTTGTTAAGAGGTTTTCACCTCCTATAGAGTTAGCCAAACACAAAGGTTCTTTAACCAAACACTAGCATGGCTAGATGTATCTATCTCATCTTGCACTGTATTAATATTTTAAATAGTTACATCTCAAATCTGCCAATCTCTCATTACATTAAAATGATTTATTAAAATACAGATATCAAGCTGCTTTATGACCCAAATAATTCTGAAATATCTAAAAATAGACAAAAGGGCTTCATAAACTATGTAAAAGGCAAAGCCAGTTTTGATGTGTATTTTCATTATCTGAACCCGAATGATGGCACCATTTGTGAAATGCATTGTAAACATTCAAAGTACTTTCTTTGCATTCATTAGTTGGATCAAGTTTATAATAATGGTAATTAAGTTAGTCTTTATTAGCAGAATCCCAGCAATTTCACTGAGTCAATTTGAAATATAACTATGCCTAACTCCATAGTTATGCTTCAAGTTGATTCAGTTAAATTGCTGGGGTTTATGTTAATTCATAACAATACTCATTTATATTGCAATTCATCATAACAGAAAGACATTAGCTGCATGACATACACCAAGGTCCTGTTTCTATTGACTTCTGTTATTCTGCATGTCACTCTTAATCTATTCTCCCATGCCTAGCATTGATTGACCCATTCATTTTAATGGCTGTAAACCATCCATATGACAGCTGTCTTAATCCCAAAATCCTCTGGCTTTTAGTTAAGCCTAGATGCAAAATAATCTGAAGAAATCCCTGAATTCTCTGCAGGAACAACCCATCCTGAGAATGCTGTATTGGAAAATGTAACCTCCACATGGCTGCGAGAACTGAAAACCACAACTCATTCACCTTACCATTGTACATATAATAAATAACTATTAATCCATATTCCTTCAATCATCATCTTTTTAAAAAATCTAAATGGATCATCGTTTGCATTTTACTGGATCACGAGTTAATAATATTAATACAATATTTTTATGTACACTGAGAGCATATGCACCAAAGACAATTCCTTGTGTGTCCAATCACACTTGGCCAATAAAGAATTCTATCTATCTATCTATGTGAAAAATGGTTTACTGCCTGAGGTTATCGGCTTCTGTTACCTAATAGTAAGGTTTAGAACTAAAGACAGTTTGAAAAACAGGGCTATTTATATATATA